>PVJL010002220.1:106168-210087 GCA_004026885.1 Lyroderma lyra | reverse complement strand
TAAGATGGAGGAGACTAAGAGGGAAAGATTTGGTGATGAAGTGAAAAAAAGGAGGTCAAAGAGGGGTTGCATTTTATACTTAAAAGCGAGAAACAGGAGCTTCGTCTTATTTATCTGTGTCCACCAGACTGTTACCTTTGTCACTTATCTCAGTGCTCAACCTCTCTCTCTCTCTCTTTCAATTCCAGATGCTGACCCACATCATCCACGTTTTAGGCAAAAATAAAGGTTCTTTAAGTCATGAGTACTTGGGCTTGAGTTGGCAGGGTGATACCAATGCAGAATTAAAAAACAAATGAGCTCAAGTGATCAAGTTTGGAGTTAGGATAAAAAGATACAGCCAATGAATTCCTGTGTCTCTGAGATGGCCTTCCATTCCACCGGAAGTTTCATTAATGTACCTGCTCTTTGCATCTCTGATAGATAATGTCATTGCCAACGTTACTATCCCTGTGGGAAGATGTTTCTGGCTATGGTTTCTTGATCTGTAAAACAAGGGAGTTATCCTGTATGATCCTGAAGGCTTGAAAGGCTCCTTTTCAGATCCATCTCAACTTCTATAATTATTTACAAATGCTTTTTAGAGAGCCAGCAACACAACAGCACCAGCTGTGGGGACCTCGCTGGCACTTCTTCCTAAAATAGACTGAAAGCACCAGAGCTCTTTGTAAATATAACAGAAGCTGGGGAGAGGCAGAAAGAGACCTGCATCTATGTATCATTTCTACAAAGGGAAGGTACTCTTCTTGCTATCATTCAGAAAAATATTATTCTCTCTTTTCTGTATTTCTTTACATTTCACAAAGGAAAGAGAGAATAGTACTCTATGGTTTACTTAATTTTGGAAGTACAGTTTAAGAGTTTTCAAGAAAGTAAAACATGCTGAAAGTCTTAAAAGTAAATTAAAGTAAAAAAAATTATTCATGCTATTTTTTATAATTTAATAGCAGACTTCTCAGGGCTGTTTGCATATTATATTAATTATATTATATTATATTATATTATATTATATTATATTATATTATATTATATTATACTATATTGAGCACCTTTTGCTTGGGAAGAAAAATAGATACAATCCATGACCAGAAAGAAAAGTATGAGCAGATTATGCATAATCATGAAATCCAGACCATTTAACAAAATGTTATTAGAGTCCCATTAAATCTTGAATCTATCCATGATTAAAATTGAATCCAGTTTGTCCCCAAGCCTCCTGGTAGCCTATGCAAAACAAAAGAGAGCTACAAAATCTTATTTTGACAAAGAAGGAGGCATATTGTTTTGGAAAGACAACAATAAAATATTTGCTTTAACAAGTGTGAGGCTGTGGGGAGCTGTGAACGATTCAATAATAGCATCTCTCTCACTCTGCCTCAGCTGGCTGTGACACTTCAGATGACTGTGACCTTCACTAAAAATCAAGGGCATCACGTTTAATGGGGTCAGTGATGGGGTCAGCAGAGCAGACCTTGGGTGATGCCACAGGATCCAAGGATAAAAGCAAGAGATCCAGAATGTGTGTGTGTGACTGGTCTCCGGTGAGATGGGCTGTAAGCTGAGCATGTAGACCAGGTTCTGAAGCCTTAATACAGCAAAAAAGGGGAAATGCCTTGTTATCACTTATATTAATCATGTGTTGAAATGATATTTTGGCTGTATTAGGTTAAATAAAATATATTACTAAAATTGTGACTTGATTCTTTATTTTACTTCTTAAAAAAAATGGCTGTGGAAAATGTGAAAGCATATACGTGTTCGCACTTGTGTCTTGTGTTATGTTACTGCTGGTTGGGGCGTGACCTTGTCACTTCACGTCGGGTATTTTCTCTCCCCACCCATCCCTTCCTTTTCCATAAACTGAGGAATCCTGACTCCCATGTCCAAGGGTTAAGTGCACTGGCTTGTAGAAAATGCTAACCCAGTGTCTGACACTTTGTAGGGCCCAAGAAAAGTCTTCCTTCTCTGCATCTCAGCCCAGAACCTTTGGGGCTGAAAGAGAAATAGTATTCTGGTTCCTACACAGTCCTGGTGAAAAATCAGCCCATGAACCTCCTTCCCCAAGGTCTGAGGCTGCTTTCTCTGCCCCGAGGAAGTGCAGTACCCTGTGATTTTTACAGTCTAAAGCAGATAAGTCTGGGCCCTGTGGAATAGCCAGTGTGATGACAGAGAGGGCCTGTTTATAGAAGAGAGGGGTCGAACACCACTCAAGGACTTTGTTTAAAATTCTTTTTGTAACCACACATCTCTCTGTTTGGGTTTGCTGCTCTCATTTAATAAATATCTCGAGAGTCTTCAGGAATCATCCCAGATATGTGGGACCAGGGTTTTTAAGATAATGAACCACACTTCTGAGTCAAATTCTGTGACTTTCCAAGCCGGCTCTCAAGAGGTATCTAAGGATGGTCAAGAGGGGTCGCCGTGGGCTGCGATGAAGCTCTTCTCATCCAAGCCAAGAGAAAGTCATCCAAAGTCAGGTGCAAGGGCCTGCTAATCAGCACCTTGCAAAAATGCTTTTACGGACAGTGTTTAGGTCAGTAAGGAGACACAGAGAAGAGGAGGACCAAGATGTTATGCTCTGGAAGGACAGAACTGAAGAAGCAAGAATGCCTTGTGAACATGAAGCTTGCTAGAGGCTCAGCTTCACGGTTTGAGTAACATGTGCCCATTATTTTTGACTGGCACAGACACTACTTAGTGTTTTGTTTTAGTGAAGTAATTTGGAATGTGGAGGACACAGGAGTCTTTGGACATCTAAATTTGACTCTCAGCTAATTGAAGTCACTTCCAAATCAAACATTCTTAAAGAGATGTTTAGGATAAAAGGAACCTTCTTTTTTTAATTAGCAGGCTTTATTTTTTAAAGTAGTTTTAAATTTATCGAAAAACTGAACAGAAATTACAGAGAGTTCCCATATACTCGCTCCCTCCCACACACAGTTTTCCCTGATTTCAACATCGTTGCATTCGTGTGGGACCTTTGACAAGGTTAACACATTATTATTAACTAAAGCCCACAGTGTACATTGAAGTTCACTCTTTATTGTACAGTTCCATGGGTTTTGACAAATGCCCAATGTCATGTATCCACCAATACAATAGGATACAGAAGAGTTTCACTGTCCTCACAATTCCCTGTGCTCCCCTATGCTCTCCTCCCTCCTGCCTCCAAACCACTGGCTTTTCACTATCTCTATAATTTTGCCTTTTCCAGACGTCGTTATCAGTGACATCATACAGTTTGTAGCCTTTTGGGGACTGGCTTCTTTCACTTAACAATTGCATTTAAGACTCCTCCAGGAGGACTCTTTAAAAACACCAAGAAAATAGTGCCTTTCAAAAGATGAGGAGACTGAGAACAAACAAAGGCAAATTGGGGGCTGGGCTATTGTTTTTGGCCCCCAGGAGCTGAAAGACATAAAGAACTGGCTCTGGAAGAAGAGATCCTAGGATAAGAGGAGTAATGCTGGCATGAGGTGAGGGCCATGGGCACGAATAAACACTGGGCACACCATGGGACGGGAGGGCTAGGGGAGGGGGACCTTGGGTTTGTTTGCAAAGACTTAACGATGGTTGAATCCTAAAATGAAGTGAAGTTTTGTACGTTTCCTCCCCAGTACAGAAGAAAGCCCAATTTTCCAAGGAGAAGACACAAATTTAATACAACTCCACTTACATCTGTTATTCCACTGGGTTGTTTTTTCCCTGTTCAGTTTAATTCCATTTCCAATCATTGATTCAGAAGTATAACCTGATCCTACAATGGGCCAACTTGATTTTTTGAATAGTTTTTTTTCCCCATTGCCTTCTGCGCCCACCCCCCCAAAAAAAACCCCACATATTCCAGCTCATGAGAGGATCCTCACTGTAACACAGGGGAAATCTGTCTTCAAAAGAAAAAAACCTCCAAAAACACAAACCTGAAACTATAACACCTTCTGGAGCAAAATTTAATTTGGGGTTTTTCATGTCAGAGAATCCTGATCAGGCCAAGGTCAATAGCAGATGTGATGACAGAGACCTGCGGGCTAGGGGTTTCTACAGCTTTGAGTAGGAAGAGCTATGGGCTCTAGTATCAGATACCTGTCCTACCACCAAACAGCTGTCCATCCCTGAAGATGGCCATCCTCAGAAGAGGGTCATCGAGTGCACAATGACTTCTAAATTACTGTTCTGAATTTCCAGGGATACACAGTATGAGTTAAATGGGGGATCCAGGAATTTCACCTGATTGGCCCCACAGTTCATGCTCCCAGCCTCTCTGGCAGCCTTTGATGATCGCTGTAGGAGAAAACCTTACAGTCCGAGTGGCCTGTGCTAAGTGAGCCAGAGACACACACTCAGAGATCTTCTCTGAACAACACGCTAAGGCAGCCATGGGCTGGAAGGGCAGAATGTTTTTTAGTTTTCAACCCTTTAGGGTCATGTCAGACTTGGAGAGAGAGACTGGTCATCATACTAAATGTAACTAGGGAAATAAAGTGTGAGAAAACAGCATTTATTAGAACTCACCTCAGGAAGAGTACTGTAAGTGTTTGGAAGGTATATTAAGGGACCTAGGGGCAAGGAGGTGAGACTCTCCATCCTCCAAGAGGGAGGCTTAAGTAATGGTTTGCTAAGTAAGAAAGATGAGTCCATGTGACTGCCAGTCTTTCATCTGTTAAGTGTGCAGGTTTGGGGCTGAGTGGAATTACCCAGGACAATAGAAAAGAGACTGAGTGTCCCCATCTGGGGACTCTCTTCTTCAACTCCACCCTCCCCGTAGCATTGTCTTCTCTTTAAATTAACTCGGAACAAGCAGTTATTTGGAGGAGCGCCAAATTATGAGCTTACTAAGAGTAGTCAATCTGTCACTTTCCTGAGATTAATGTCTGTCTGGCCCTGAGTGAGGTCAAGGTGGCATAGCAAGATGCGTCTCCCTGAGAGGTAATGTCATCCAGTGCATGTAGCACCAACCTGAACTCAACAGGTTTGCTTCCTCTCATTGCCATAGTTAGAAGTTTTCTTTCTTCCTTCCATAGCTGCCCATCTGAATTCTGCCTATTCTTTAAGATTCAGCTCAAGTGCATCTCTGCCAGCAAGGCTTATCTGAAATTACTCCATCCCTTCTTTGTATACTCATAATTTCTTGTACATAAAAACAAAGGCTATTACAAGACTCTAGAACAAAGTACAGTGCAATATGTCTCATTAGACTAGAATATAAGTTCATGGATATCAGGAATATTTTCCTTCCTAACTTTATGTAGGACTCATTTTGGGTACCATGGGCCACACAACAATGGTACTAAATAAAGGCTTTTGTGCTGTCATTGCTGTTGATTCAGGGGTGACCTACATTGCTGTTTATTTTCCAAGCTCAATCTTTGGGAGCAAAACCAAGCTTCACTCCTCTAGGATCCATATCAGACTCTAAGAAGCCAATGTGTGATGCGAGGTGTTCCCAGGAGCCTTGTCATAGACAGTCTACCACTGGACAACAGAGTTGCCATCTGGCTAGCTTCATTTTGTTTTCCTTTGGGGACACCCTATGCGCTCTTAATCCAAGAGTTTTATATGTGGCTGAATCCTCACTCCAGCTACAGAGACAGGCACAGGACCGAGACTTAGCCTATGTTTCACCCCCTTGGACAGAGTTTACTTCCAAGATGGTCACAAGATCTACGCCAGATCAATGAGATTTAACCTTAGGAGATTTGCTGAAACTTTTGGGGAAAGAGGGCTCTTCTTCCATGGTTTTAAGCTCTGAGCTGTGCATCTGGGGCTGCGAATGGTAATTCTGCTGCCTCATGGCTGGAGCCTGCCTGAGAGTACTTCCACTAGAAGGAGGAGAAAAATTCCAATAGGGTGCCAGGTAGCGTTGGCCAGAGAAAATAATAGGAAGCAATAGGTGACACACTTATACAAAGTATTAGTTGTTGTTTCTCTGAAATTTGAGTCTAACTGGGTGACTTGTATTTTTATTTGCTGCCTACGTCAACTGAGTAGCAGGAAGCTTGGGTTGTGGTCATCGCTTATGACTGCATTAATCTATACCCTGTACTTGTCAGCTATGTGAAGTATTACTTCCTGTTTTTACTTAAAGTAGTTTGAGCTGTGTTTCTAGCAACTTGCAACATAAAAGTTCCTCCCAAATATAGAAATTCTACCACCTTAATAACCAATAGTTATCTTCTTCAAAAGGGAAATATTCTTAGGAAAGAGTCATAGGACAGAGGTTAACAGCAGCAAAAGGAACTTAGGCCAACTATTTAGGGCATGAAAGATACTCAAGTTGGATAAAGCCTTATGCCCAAGGAGAGTAGAAAAGAAGCCAGTGATAAGGCTACATAGGATGGAAATATTGGGGGGACTGTAGGTTGCATGAGTTAGGATCAAAAGAGGGTTGCCACCACCAGCACAGCTGGTTCCATGCATCCCTAAATGTCCCCCCAAAATAGCTCACCTCTGAAGACTAAACCTTTACCTTAACTTCTGTGCTTATTTGTGGAGAACAAGAGCAGACTTCGATGTCTAACACAAGCCCCAAGTGATGGAAAGAAGCCAAAATATTCTTGCCGTTTGAGGGGATGGGGGAGAGAGAAGGGAGGAAGAAGAAAGATTCATTTCAAAACAGCTCCTGTCACTCGCCACCCCCACCTGGGGAAGGACAAACAGGGCAGTCTGGGTGGGAGAGCAAACAGAAAAGTGTCTCTCTGGCACCTGGAAGCAAGCAATCTGATCCGAGGGCCCCAGAGACGGAGCTTGATGACATAGCTTTGTGGGGGGTGGGGAGGACAATGTGTTGTGCAGACTCCAAAGCCTTCCCTGCCTGCTTTGTCTCCAGGTACCAGCATGCCATGTCCCTGAAAACAAACAGCATGGCAAAGCCTGCCAAGAGAAATGACAAGGGTGCTTGGGAGTGCAGGAGGTTTCCACCAATCAGCTTGGACGGAGCCATGGACCATCTCCTTCTTCCTTACTTGGATGTCTGATGCCTTAGTCAGAGCCATCATTATGCAACTTCTGTGTGCTGGTGTGCTGGGCCTGATGGTCATTTCAAGTCCCTTGACAATCATTTTTCTGGTTTTCTTGCAAAGACTTGGGAAAACTAGTCAAGGCAACAGGAAACTAAAATGTGGGTCCCATTAGGATCACACAGGGCATCAGTGCAGAGGAAGACAGGACTCCGTGTCTCTGTGATCATTCCCAGGGCAGGGCCTTCCCGTTCCAGAAATCACCATGGTGGCTTAGAGGGCCACACTGGGAAACGCTCTTTGTAACAATTCATGACAATTCATGAACTACAACAAAACCCCATTTTTATTATTGCTTTCAAAAACTAAAAGTTGCACTAATGGAGTCAATAAAGAGGGCTCTGTTTTTTGTTGTTGATAGGGTGTTTCATTCAAATTTAGCCATCTTCAGGAAATATCACCATTTATTATTGATTTTGGCTTTCTGCATGGCCTCTATTTGTGTGGTTCTTTGAATTCTCCTTCAAACAGCTTCTTACATCTTGCTGGTTCTCTCATTAATCACTGAGCGACATGAGATCTTTGACGTGTGTTCATTTTATGTCTAAGAATTGTGGCTTTCCCCTTTAACAATGACTTGGCTAAAGAACAAACACAGGACACAGTGCATCGCCGTGTTTCCAGATCCTCGCCATCAGGACAGAGTTTCCTCAAACTTACTAAAAAAGAAACCACAAAAGCTTTGCTTCCGCATCGTCACATGGGTGTTCTCTATGCCCTGTCTTCTTACAGTGACGCTGATCCCAGCCCCTCACCCTCCTCTCCAACCTTCCCGCCAACCCAGCCAAGCCACCGTCACCCGCCCTAGCGCAATCAGCATCGGTAAAAGCTGACACCCTACTCAAGTGTGACGGAGCGCTAAGTGTTAACGCATGTCCCGTCCTGCCGAGAGCTTTCCTAGCACCAGAGAACAAAGTCTTAAGTTTAAGAAAAGAATCTTTGAAGGTTGAGATTTCGAGAAATTTTCAGACCACTTTGTGGCAAAAAAAATAAAGCCTTTTTGGAGGCCCTGAAATTACAATTTGTCCTTTTGCCCAAGCCCTCTTCCTACCCCCACCAAAAAAGAAAACACAAAAAACAAAAAACAGAAAAAGGATACTTTTTAAATATTATAATAACCCATCAAATAGGCAGGGTGAGCTGTTTACCTAGGGAGCAACTCTAAGTGCTGGAGAGTAACTGCAGGGTGAGGTCCCTGTGCTAGCAGAATGTTATTTGAGGTACAACACTCTGTCTGAAACAAACAATCAAACAGACGCAGAGTATACACAGTGAGGACACAAAGTGAAAAAAAGAAGAAAACAAACTGGCCATTATGTGATTGGCAGTGGCCAGTGTGCCTGGGCACGAGTGTGGAGAATGGGCAGAAGGCGGCATCAACTGCCCACTGCCACCACCTCCGGGAGGGACAACGCTGGACTCACTGAAGTTCTGTCACCTTCCTGCAGCCAAAGCTTCTGAGTTTTCACACTGGACACATGGAGGACAAGACAAGGTCGTGGGTACTGTGATGGCCTGATCAAATCTACAGGCAAGTTTGGCCCAGGTGCTTCTCCTGATGTTACTTCTCGTCAGTATATAACCTGTCCACTCTCTGTGACTCTCAGTTAAGTGGCCAAGCCTGGCTTTGGAGCTGTGGCTGGAAGCCCTCAGAGTGCAGTGGTATTGTGGGTCAGCTCACCTCCCACCAAGTTTAAATAAATGGGGGTAATGTGTATAAGGAGACTTCCAGGGGCCTCCCACCACAACCAGAACTGTGAGCACCCAGTCTGGGCTTTTAGATGTGATGACCTGGAACCACCAAGAACTCAGTCACCAGCGGTTACCAAATCTATCGTGCTCCCTCTCTCCATTTATCCCCTCCATCTCCCTGCTGCCAGCCCTCCCACAGACCACGTGCAAGGCAGTCAGGCCATGGGAAAGAGTCCCGAAGGACTGACTGCTAGAAATGCTCTGCCTTTCAGAAGTCATCAGCCAATCTTTGAAACGAATCTATGACTAAATGGCGATTTGAACTTGACCTCTCTATTCTCTCTGCCCTCACACTCGTAACTTCCAGGTACAGACAGAGTTCATTCCCACTTCTGGAACACCTGGGATGGTACAGTCACCTTTAAACTACAGCACTTGAAGATGATTTAGTCTAATTTCATCCCCTAAGCAGCAGGGGACCAACAGCTATCAAAGTTGTCAGAACTAGAACCAGAACACAGAACTCATTCATTGGGGAATCTCCATCTCTAGTTTCTATCCTGTTTACCATACTTTCAAAGGAAATAATTTAGCACAAAGTATATAAAAATGCCTGGAAAATAATAATATGGAACATCTATTATGCATTGGTCAAGCACATGACATGATTGATCACATCTAATTCTTAAAGTTGAAGCTCAGGGATGTTCAAGAGTTTACCCACAAATATGTAGGTCTGTCAGATTCCAAAGCCTCTGTTTGAACAATGCCACCACACATTCCCCAAGCTATTAACTTGGGGTGTTCAATGTCCTCAGCATCAGTTCTGACTCCCTAACTTAATATGAGGGCTGTCTGGGAAGAATCCAGCCATTGTCAATATAATGAGAATGGTTATATGGCGGGATGCTTTCCGGACAGCCCTCTTATGTCTCAATTAGATTAAAAACAACTCTACAATGACCTTCACAAACTCCTTCATATGCCACCACACTCCAGAAAAAAAAAAACCACACAATTGTTAACAAGGAGTGAGTGATTCATTGACAAGGTGGGTGGCATTGCATGAATAAGAACAAACAAGACTCTTGCCCAAAGGGCATTTATACTCCACTACCTCCCTAGGCCTCTAGACTCACTACCACCACCTGTTTCATTCAATGCGTCACCCTGCGTAAGCCCCACGGGTTCTGAGTCTTCATTTACACACCGGACTGAAACAGTGGGTGTTTAATTATTATTTTTATTCCTCCCTGTATGTCAGCACTTTGATAGCTGTTTTCAACTACATTAGCTCATTTAATGCATTAGCGTAAATATGTGAAATATGATCCCCTTTCTACTGATATGAAAACTGAATCCAGCAGAGATCGAACCTTGTCAAGAGCCAGTAACCAAGATGCAAAAGGCAATGTAAAACCTGACAACATGCATCTCTTTCTCAGTCGATCACCAACCTATTTGACCTAAGTGCCCTCATGGTTATTGAAGGAAGGCACTACATTTTTGTGGTTCCCTAAGCAGGTTGCCCGGCATTTCTATCCCTCTTTAACAAGCTGATGTCACTTGGTGGGGTGATGCTTTGTGGTATACGATAGGCCTTTGTCACATATCTTCTAGGCATCTATTATTTCACCACAGAAGTCTTAGGCTGAAAAGAATTTCTGGGGTCATTTAACAAAATAATAGCACATATTGAATCTTTGTGGCTTTCTAACACTTCATCATGTCTAAGCACTTTATGTGCATTTGTTCATTTGATCCTCACTTCTCAGAAATTGTTCCTTTCTTGAAGAGTTTTGTAGGGATTCAATAGAAAAATGCACAAGCACCTAGCACAGTGGCTGGCACATAATGTATGCTTTATAGATGTCACCTATGACAACTGTTAACTCTTGGAATTGATAGGCAATGTGGTGCATTTCCTATCACACTCTCAAGGATCTTCAGAAGATGAAGAACCCTGAGTTTTCTTGGCCATCCCCTTGCCCCCCCAATTTGGCCATCTCATATTTGCTTATTTTGTTTGCTTGTTTCCTGAAGATAGGTAAAACGCATGCTGCTATGCACCAGCATTCCCTAATCAGAATTGTGTTACATTAGGATAAGAAATCTCTCTCCAACCTTGAAAACTGGGGAAGTTCCAGTGTTTTCACTGTTGACAGATCTGAGAAGTTGATACATGACTGTCTTTGGCTGGTTCAACTAGCAGCTTTATAGAGTTGGATCAGGTTGGAACCAGGAGTTAAAGACTTCATCTTCATCTGCTGAGTCACTGAAGACCAGAATCAGGTTGGTAGCCTGTCCCCACATGAATTCCTGCCTTTTCAAAATGATCTGCTTCTGCTTCACTCATGTTTACTTCATAAAGCTTCACTACATGAAGTAGGAACTGTTTTAGGGGATGCAGACTTAAGACAGGTGATGGAATAAGAACGGACTCTGGGTGGTGAACACACAATGCAATACATAGATGGTATATTATAGAAATGTACACAAACCTCTAGAATTTTACTGACCAATGTCACCTAATACATTTAATAAATGAAAAAAGAAGATTCTTATTTTCAGTCAGTTTACATACTTGGCCAGTCACAAGATGAACAAGATGATAGATTAACCTTGGCAGTTAAACCTACAAGAAGATTAAAAAAAAAAAAAAAAAAAAAAACAAAAAACATATTGGGCGCACAGGCTTGGAAGTCATTTTCTGCTGATGTCTCTGGACTGTGATGTGTTGATCAGACATGTCTCCATCCTGAGCATGAACAAATCCAGAGGCCCCAGCCTCTGAGGTCTCGGAGCACACCACAGCAGACCTTTCCTCAGGCCCCTCTCTCTTCCTGTCTGCCTGACAGAGTTCCAGGATGAACTCAACTGTAAAGCAGGTCATTTCAGTCCAGAATGGAGCTATCATGGTAGGGCATGGGGACCCAGCCCAACATAAATGCCTGGTGCAGTAATTACTGAGATGAGACTTGATTGACACCAAACCCATTTTCCTGTTTGTATGGAGGTGAGGCTACTGTTTCAGTCCAGGAAGTCACAGCTTTACTGTTCACATATCAAGATTGGTCCCAGGGAAATCCTGAGACAGGAGCCCAAAGCCGTCCAGGAAGTATCCAGCTGTGAAATATGAAAAATGAGACTGATATGGCTGGATGTTTTTCTGGACAGCCCTCATACAGCCTACAAGTAAATATTGTACTTCTCTACTGAACAGAAGCACCAAGAGAAGGAACTGTGTGCTGATCTCTTAATTTCTCTCTCTCTCTCTCTCTCTCTCTCACACACACACACACACACACACACACACCACTCATCAAATTCAAGAGACTATTAATATAAGAAACAAATATTGGTTTAAAAACCTGGGGAGGAAATGGGGCCAGAAGGAGCCTATGATCACTCGCATGACTCACAAGCAATTACCCATCCTGCCAACTGCGACATGAACCAGAAGGTCCAGTAGAGTTGGTGGGATGATATGAATGGGGTTAAGGGTTGAATTGTGTCCCCCACCTAAAATTTACAAGTGGAAGTCCTAACCTTCAATACCTCAGCGTGTGGCCTTACTTGGAGACAGGTTCTTTATATGGGTAATCAAGGTCAAATGAGATCATTAGGGTGGGTCCCAATCAGATATGACTGATGTGCTTATAAAAAGGGGAAATTTGGAACCGAGACACATGTAGAGGGAAGACAATGTGCAGAAACATAGACAGAAAATGCCTGTCTAAAGCCAAGGCAGAGGCTTGGAATAGAATCTTCCCTAATAGTCCTCAAAAAGAACCAACCTTGCACAAAACCTTGGTCTCAGACTTCCAGCCTATAGAACTGTGAGACACATTACTGTTGTTTAATATTTTCTCACCAATTATGAGCTTCCAACTAAAGTTCCTAATATAAGGAAACTTAGAGATTCTCTGACTCGACCCTATCAAGTGATAGGTGAGGAAAAGTAAAGTTCAAACATCTGTATGTAGATGAACATATGGCAGATCCATGGTGAAAGAATAAAATCACACTAATAAAATCCTAACTCCAAGTCCAAGAATACATCCTATGTACCACATTGAGGTTTTTTTTCATGGAAACAATTTTTAGTATGGAAAATCTGATTAAATTTTCCTTTACTGTATATAGAGTTCCCTTTGCTTACTCACTTCTTTCATGATTAAGAAATGAGTGATTTAATGGGAAATGGTTAAGGAAAAAGATAAGGCTTCGTGCTAAAGCGAGGGGCTTTGACTCCTCTACAATATTATATCAAGTGGTTTGACAGTCTCTGGTTAAACACTTTCAAAGATGAGAAATATACTGTTTCATTTCAGACATCTCTAATGATGAGAAATTCTTTAAAACTGAACCAAAAACATTTCAGGCTCTAGAAGGCAAAGACTTAGTGTTTCTTTAAGTCACTAAGCTTGAGCTGATGCCCAGGGTTTCTGGTCTGCCAAAGTCTCTGTGATGATCACAATGGTGACACTGGTTTAGATGACACCTCCTTTCTGCTAAAGATCACTTCAGAGCAGAACTCACTTAAGGGTGGTAGGGCTTGGTGCCCAGTTCAGAGAATGCTAAAATCTTTTGGGCAACAAGTCCTGAAAAGAGAAATGAGGAGTAGTGATTGCAATCTCAAAGAATCCACAAAGCATCTGATTTGAAGAGCCAGGATTCTGCCACCAGGAGAAACATTAGCTTAGAGCAGTGATGTTTCCCGTAGGCCATAGTTGTGACCTGCTCCGATATGCTTTATTCTGCATACTGGAAGCTGTCCCTGATCCTGGCCACTGCACCATGAGCGAATACCATTACAGAAGAGACAGGGTAATGAGTCAGATGACCTTCTACAGCTTTTCTACCTGGAGGATTCTCCCCACCCTTAACAAAAAACTACTGATGGCCTTGCATGGATGGGGTTCTAAACACTTTAAGGGTGCATTGCTGGAGTCAGAAAACCTGGTTTTACAGTCCCAGTCTTGTCAGCTTGGACAAGTTACTGCATTTCCATGGACATTGTGTTCCTCATTGACCTAACTGAGAAGGCTAAAGTTGAAGCAATAGTTGAGCTCAGAGAGCTTAGCATTCTACAGGGCTCCATGTCTAAAGATACCCTCAATTGCCTTCCACACAGGGGACATTCCTGATAGATGAGTTAGAAGGACTGGGTTGGAATAAAACAAAATTCTTCAGTGGGCAAAGCTTGTTTGGACAGTTATTTTTAACAATAAATAACTGCTACCATATATTGAGTGATTACTAAAATGCCAGGTATGCTCATTTCACTTAATCCTCCCAAGTTCTTGTGAAATAGGTAGTGATTGCCATCATACAAGTGAGAAAAGCAAGATTTAGGGAAGTGAAGTAACTTTCCCACAATTATAAGCTGTTAAACGTGGGGCCACAATTATAATCTAGGGAGTGTGACATCAGAGCCAAGTTGCTTACTCTTTATAGAAGACTTATGCTATGTTCAAAAATATTACATATATATGTATATTTATTTGCACATATGCATAAAATCTACTTACAGGCAGTCATAAAGTCCCAGGGAAACAACTACTGTGTGTGTGTGTATTTAAGTATTTATAGTTGTAGATATGGATATATTCCCACTCAGCAAGAACTTGGTTTGTGGAATAACCCCCCCCCCCCCCCGTTACGGCTTAAGCTGGTTGCAAGTCATTCATTCCAGGCATAGATTCTAGAACTATGAAAGGGAGGGAATAGGAGGCCAAGGTGACAATTCAGGAATAAATAATAAGCACACCAGAGCCTTCACGTCCTCAGAAAGACTATTTTAGGACAATTTTGGTACTTCGAATACTCTAGCACAGTATGCTACTCCGTAACATACTTTATTTTTAAACTTACAAATAATACTTTAAAAATGTCAGAGAGTAATAAGCAAAAAAGCCATGTCCCATGAACACTTAACATTTTCAAAAATAAAAACAATGTGCGTGTGTGGTTAAAAAAAAACAGACGTGATAACAGAAGGTAGAAAAAGAAAAGTGCAAGCCCCTCCCCCCCATGTAATCTTCAGAACCTCTCCACAGAGATGATGGCCCTTAACCAGTGTTTTTTGTCTCTTTTAAACCAAGGGGTTCAGACTTCTTATACTCCGCCACATCTTCCCTTTGCATCAGTACACAACAGACTCTCGTTAACCAGCACCCATGGGGATTGGTAGATGCCGGATAAATATAAGTAGACTCTCTGTTAACCGGAACTCAAGCAACAGGCCCTCTCAAGCAACGGGCAAAATCTCAAGGAACCGGCAAAAACATGTTGCCAGTTACTTGAGAGTATCAGTTGCTTGAGTTCCGGTTAACGGAGAATCTACCATATTATCTTGGAAAACTATCTTGGGTTGGTTTTGAGGGTTTTGATGGGGAATCAATACTAATATTAATAATACAGTGATCATAATTCACATGCATTAATCCCTGACCCGCTCTACCTCCTGGTCTCTGCACGGGGAGGTGATGTGCAGGAGCAGCATCGAAGGCTCCTTCACCTCTGGCTTCCAGTTGGGTTCAGCCTGTGGGTGGCACCAGAAGAGACAAGAAAGAGGGCGGCTTTTTGGTCCCCTAGTACTTGGTTGCCCCTGATGCTCACCTGGAGCTGCTGCATCCTTGGAGCACAGGCCACAGTTGCTGTCTGCTGGCCCCCTCCCCAGGGCTCTTTCTGCACTTCAGAGGCCGCCCCCTCTTCTCACTAACTCAGGGCCCAGGGGTGCCCGTGGTGCTCACCTTTTGCCAGCCCTGCATATTCCTCTGGCTTCCTTTAGCTCTCCACACAACTGTAAACTGTCCCTTTTTCTAAACTCTTTACACTATTCCATTTGAGTGTGCAGCTCATTTCCTGCTGGGACTCTGCCTGATGCAAATATGTGCCATTGTCCCCATGCCACTGTGACCCATGCAATGGATTCCCACAGACTGTGTTCGCTCCCTCCCTTCAGAGCAAGGGACACACCTCGATGTACATTCCTGTGACATGCCAGCACTCTCCAGGGTTCTGCTGACATGAACAATGTTTCAGTAAATATCCTTATGTCAGTCTTGCTGAACATATGGAATTACATCTATAGGGTACATCCTTAGCAATGCCAAGTCGAGAGGATGGACAAATTTAACTTGAGGACCTTTGTCAAATTGCTGACTATTTGATTAAATACACTTATACACTATGACCTAGTAGTTCTACCTTGATACAGATGTAGATGTAGGTGTAGGTGTAGATACAGACATAGATGTGGGGGGAGGGGAGAGAGACAGAGGATGAGGAGACATAATAAGGAAATTCTCATACCTGTCCATAGTGGGACACACACAAGAATGTCTATTGTGCCTTTATCTTTCCTTTTTTGGCAGATGTGAGGAGTTGGAGGCAACTGTGAGTCCGTCACTGAGGGAATTGGTGGAATTCATGACAGGATTCTGTGCAGCAGTTAGAAGCAACAGTTTAAATGTATCCATAACAATACTACAGCAAATATAGTGCTGAGTGAAAACAGTAAGATGCACCATAATGTCATTTTTGTACATTAAAAGTGCATCCAGACTAAACAACATTCCATATTTTGCAAGAATATATCAAAACGATACAGATGAAACACTTGAGGAATGATTGTCTATGGGAGGTTGGTGTGTGGGGTGAAGAGGAATGAATGAATGAATGAATATGGGAGGTGGGAAGAGGTAGGGAAAGATATTGTCCAATTTCCTTCCAGAAAGGTAATAGCATTTACATTAAGACCCACAATGTAGGAGAGCAGCCATTTATCTGTAACAGTTCCAGTAGTGGGCGTTATTAAACTGTAAGCTAATGTTTCCCAAACTGATGGTTATTGTCAAGCTTAGTTTTTTCCCAGTCTGATGATTCGGTCTGCCTTTTTCCATTATGAGCGGGGCTGAGCTATTTGTGTATCTTTTTTTTTGTAACTTGGGATACTTCACACTGCCGGGAATGTCCCTTGTTCTTCGGCGGGTGGGCATACCCACCAGGGCACTCTCAGGTCAACAGGTCTTCTGCCACCCACAGCACAGAGATGTCACATGACCAGCACCATGCAATCAAGAATGAAAATGACGGTGGGTGCCAGGGTCACCTCCAAACTCTCTCTCTAGCTCTGAAGTCACCAACTAACCCCACGGCCTTCCCAAACCAGAAACTCCTATGTGCTCGGTTGGTACCCGAGCTGCAAGTTCAGAGCGTTTCAAACTGTTTCAAATTCACTCACACTCAATGCGACACAAAGCACTGCTCTCCGCCTGGCTTACTTAAACGGTGGGGCTGTTTCCATGAGCCCTTCTGGTTTAGTTGGGCTCTTTTTAAAACCTCCCTCTCCACCCCTCCTCCCGCCTTTTTTTTTTTTCTTTTCTTGGAAAAAGTTGATTCTTTGCCAGGATTAAATGAAAATCTGGCTCCAAGTTCAACTTGAAATTTACTAGCTGATAAATTGGAAGTGGGGAGTGGGTTGTGAAGGCAGGGGTGGGGGATGGAGAGGAGGAGAAAGGCTTTCATTTGGGGGGCAAGTTCAAACTTGGAATGAGAAGCTGTTAAACTGTCTGATTTGTGCTGAGTCACAGGGAGGCAAGAGTCAGGGGACGATGCTGGCGACCTGCCAGCCACACGCACTACCTAGGCTGACGAACAAGCCTCCAAAAGAACTACAACAGGATTATAATTTCACCGGCATTGAAAATATATCATTAGAAGCCAAGTGCATGACAGGACAAGCAGTCGGCCCGGGCCTGCTCTGTTCATCTATCAAACCAGTGCCTGCATGTCTGTCTTGCTTGCTTGGACCCCAGACTCCCATTCAGTTCTTCCCCTGACTTGATCCATGATGTCCCTTCCTTCTATCCTTTCCTCCTTCCTCCAACTGAGTCTTTCTAGAAGCTTCTCATTCGACAAGGGGCAAGGGGACCCATGATGAAGACCTCAAGCCTTGAAGCATTGAGAGGGCAAGCTCGCCTGAGATGATGACGATGGTGATGGTGATTATATTAATGCATCTGATATTAAAACCAATCTCCAAAGGTGATAATGCTATCTCTACTGTAATAGGTAAGGAATCAAAGCACAAATAACTTGGGCAGCTTCTCCCAGTTTACCAGGTTAGTAAGCACAGAGCTGGGTTTTGAACCCAGGATGTCTCTGAGCTCTTGGCCACTACGACCTTTGCTCCGCTTTCAAGCACCCTCATCTCAGCTTGGAAGAATTCACTCACCATCCCCCAAAGGATACCTTCTCCCTCCTGTGTCTGGACCTTGGCACTGGCCACTCTCCTAAAAGGCAGAGAAGGGCAGCAAAGAGCAGGCATTTCAGGTCTCTAGTTCCTTCCATGCCGTTTGCCTGCTCCCACTCTACTTCCAAGATCAGAAGGTTCGGTCGCTCCTTGCTCCTCCCCACGTTTTACTGTAAACGATTTCAAACATACAGAAAAGTTGAAAGAAGACAGAGTGGGCATCCCCGTTTGTACCCGCCGTGAAGATTTTGCTTATTTGTTTTATCACGTCTCCCCACCTCCCCACGCCTTTATTCAACCTGTACCTGATCCATTTTATTTTTGATGCACTTCGAAGTAAGCAATAGACATTAGCACATGACACCTCTAAACTCTTAGGTTTCCTTGTTTTTTACATTATGCAAAATAAGAATCATCACCCACAATTACTGAGTACTTGCTGTTTCAGGCGCTGGGCCAAGCACCTTCAGTGCATTACATAATTTGATTCTCATGGTAATCCTATGAGTTGGGTGCAATCACCACCCTCATTTCATGCATGAGAAGAACTGAAGCACAGAGAACAATAGCTGCAGCTAACATTTATTCAGTGCTTTCTTTGAGTCATGCACTATTGCCACGTGCTTTTCACGCATTACCTCATTTAGTCCTTACAACCACCCCCCTAAGGTAAATGTTATTACAGGTCAGAAAATTGAGATTTGGAGATGAAGTTCCCGCAACTGAGTAAGCATTAGAACCTGGATTTGAACTGAGGAAATCTGACTCCATGCCCTCCCATTGGCTCACATCCCTCTTGTCACATTTCTTTTTGCTATTGTGTTGTAATTTTTTTGCTTCCATTTATGTTTACCATCAGACCATGGCCTCTCATGGGTAGAGTCATGTTTTAGTGTTCTTAGCCCCAAGCCCACAGTCAGATTCAAGTTGGCACTTCATAAATATTTCCTGAATGGATTCATAAACAATGGATTGTAGTAACTGAAAGCTTCGTGTCTTAGAACCAGTGAAGTAAAACAGCGCTAAGTTCATGACCATTCTAGAAAAAATAATGCAGAGTTTGAAAGCTGATGTCAGCTGCCGCTGCTGGTCCCCTGGGGCTTTTTTTACAGTGATAGGAACTTCAGCTCATCAGTGGTCCCCCACTTCTTGCAGTTCGGGTGACCTGAAGGGTGGGTGGGCAGCCTGGAGGATTCGAGTGCTCTTGCAGGCCCAGGCTGGAGCACACACTATGACCCTTGGTTCACCAGGCATCTTTTTTTTTAATTAAATTTATTGGGGTGACATTGGTTAATAAAGTTAAATACATTTCTAGTGTACAATTCTATAATGCATCATCCGTATATTTGCATTGTAGGTTCACCACCCAAACTCATATCTCCTTCTGTTACCATGGATTTGACCCCCTTTCCCCTCCTCTAACGCATCCCCTCCCTCTTTAGACTCTGGTAACCACCCGACTATTGTCTGTGCCCATGAGTTTTTGTTTCTTTCTTTCTTTGTCTTGTTCATTTGTTGTTTTCAGTTTCACATACCACACATGAGTGAAATCGTTTGGTTCTTGACTTTTTCTGTCTGACTTATTCCACTTGGCATGATATGCTCAAGATCATTTATGTTGTCACAAATAGTAGTATGTCATCCTTTCTTGTGGCTGAGTAGTATTCCAGTGTGTGTGTGTGTGTGTGTGTGTGTGTGTGACATCTTGTTTATCCAATCAGCTATTGAAAGATACTTCAGTTGTGTCCATGTCTTGGCCACTGTGAATCATGTTGCAATGAACACAGGGGTATATATGTATATCTTTATGAATAAATGTTTTCAGATTTTGGGGGTAAATACCCAGAAAAGGGATTCCTGGGTCATATGGTAATTCTAGTCTTAATCTTTTGAGGAACCTCCATACTGTTTTTCATTATGGTTGTATCAATTTACATTTCCACCAGCAGTGTATAAGGGTTTCTTTTTCTCCACAACCTCTCCAACACTTGTTAGTACTTGTCTCATTGAAAATAGCCATTCTAACTGATATGAGGTTGTATCTCATTGTGGTTTTGATTTGCATTTCCCTAATTGCTAGTGAAGTTGAGCACTTTTTCATAGATACATTTGTCTTTTGCATGTGTTCTTGGGAGAAGTTTTTGTTAAGATAGTCCCTTTCCTTTATATTTTGCTTTTAATTCCCTTGCCTTTGAGGTAATATTCACAAAATTCTCTCTAAGACCAAAGTTCATAAGTTCAATACCTAGGTTTTCTTCTGTGTACTTTATTGTTTCAGGTCCTATATTTAGGTCTTTTATCTATTTTGAGTTATGTTTTGGACATATAGCATTCTAGTTTTCTTCTTTCGCAGGTGGCCTTCCAATTTTCCCAGCATCATTTATTGAAAAGACTTTCTTTTCTCTATTGTGTATTTTGACTCCTTTGTCGAAAATTATTTTCATGTGTGTGTATGTGTGTGCGTGCGTGTGTGCATGTGCGTGTGTGTGTGTGTGTGTGTGTGTGTGTTTATTTCTGAGCTGTCAATTCTAGTCTGTGTGTCTGTTTTTCAAAATTATGCTGTTTTGATTATTGTCACTTTATAATATAATTTGAAGTCCTGGGCTGTGATAGCTCTAGCTTTATTCTTTTTTCTCAGGATTGCTTTGGTAATTCAGAGTCTTTTTGGGTTCCATACAATTTTGATAAGTTTTGTTTTATTTCTTTAAAAAATTCCATTGGAGTTTTGATGGGGATTGCATTAAATCTGTGTATTGCTTTGGGTAATATGGGCATTTTAACTGTTTTGATTCTTCCAATTCACCAGCCATGTTTTATGTGTTCCTTACATGGCAGATATCAGTCTAAAGGCTGGGAAGGCACAAAGGTAAAACATTCAGGGACTTACTGAAGAGTTCCTGCTCTCAACAGGTACATGACAGGCAAGCACATTTATCAGCGGAGCAGAAGGTATGATCAGGCACTTTGCAGGAAAGAGACAAACCTACTTTTAAAGGACTTCCAAAGAAGGACAAATCAGATTTCAGTGTGGGAAGGAGACTCAGGGACGAACTGGTGAAGAAATTTTGTTATTTGGGATGGGCACAATTTTCAATAAGCAGAAACATGGCAAAACCAAGTAAGGGTGGGAAAATGCAGTTTCATAATGTTCCAATTGCTAAGAAATTGAAAACAGACCCAGAAGGGCCAAGTTACCCCATGCAGGGTGAGAAAACAGACAACAATGAGGCCCAACTTAATCACCATGTCAGTTCGTTACCAGGCAGAGCAGCATCTTGGACACCATGGTGACCACGGCCTGGCTTCCAGGTTGACGTTCATGCAAGGTAGCCATGGCAACAGGAGGCCAAGGCTCTCCTGGCTGGCACTGAGATGCAATACAAGGCACAGTGTGGGAGGCGGTTGAAGGACCACCTCACATGGTGTGCCCCAGACACCAAACACACGTAATGTAATGTTCAAATTTCTTGACTATACCGGCGTGCCAACAAATGTATACACATGTTAAGAGATGTTATCTGTGTATTATATAAATACTGATGAGTAGCCACTTGGAGCACCTCTTGTAATTGCAGGAGTCAAATGTGACTTATAGTCAGCTTTCATTATCGGTATATATTGAGCATTACAATTTTAATACAGTGTTTTTCCTTTCTTAAGATGTGTAGACAATTTTTTGGTGTCCCCTGTGTATTATCTCATTTGATCCCCATCACGACTGATATGAGAGCTGCTATTAGCCCCACTTTTCCAAATGAGGAAACTTAGGCTACGAAAGCTTGATGACTTGCCCAAGATCACATGCCTGAGAAAGGAAGGAGCACTGACTCCAGGTGCAGTGCCCTGGGCAATAAATTTCATTCATGGGACAGGAAGATCATGATTTGAAAATGACGAGGTCGTGACACAGAGATGGCAACTCCTTTTCCCAAACCTGAGTACTTCATAGTCGGTATAAGTGCTATTAACTTCCTCTACTGGGGTTACTGAGTAAAAAAATTCTAAGAAATTTGAAAAGTTAGTCAAGCCTGACTTGGATAAAAAACTACCCATTTGGATGGAATTGACATAAGAGCATCTTTTGATACAACTTTCTGGTTACAAGCACAGGCTCAGGAGCCAAACTGTCTGAGTTTAAATCCCAGCTTACTACCTACTGGCTGTGTTACTTTGAGTATATGACTTAGCCTCTCTGTGCTTCAATCCCCTTATATGCATGATACATAATTATACCTACACACACAGTTACAGTTCAGATTAAATGACATCTTAGATATAAAAACCCTAGAACAGGGCCTGGTGCATAATAATTGTTAGTTAAGATTTCTCATTTACATCCTATTTTATAACTTCCTGTTAGGTACCTGAAATTTTCAAAACATAAAGACCTGTTCAGATTAGCTCCAAGGATAAGGGTTATTATAAAGAAACATGGCATAAAAGACGTCCAGGAAACTCCACAGCTTCATGGCCAGGCCTGAGAGATTTGGAAAACCATTCTTCACCTTCTAGACTACTGCAGTCATAACTTGTCATACAACCAAACATGGTTTGCTTGTCTCCAAGGGAAGAATTCTTTAATCTGTGTTCCTCTTTCTTTTTTCTTTTCTTTTCTTGTGTTTTGTTTGGTTGGTCGGTTTTGTTTGTTTATTTGTTTGTTTTTTGTCAGTTGTAAGAGGTTGAGTATTTGTATCCCTCAGCCCCTGGCTATTCTATTCTCTAGCTTGTTTCGAATTTAGTTACTTCTACCCCGATTCTTTCAGCCTATTCTTCTGTGCCCCCATTCCCAAGGTAACCACTCTCATTGGCATTTAATGTACGTCTTTCGTTTTGCACATGTTTTTATAAAATATGTATTTTTAATGCACCTATTATTTTTTAAGTGGTGCTTTGCTATATATCTCTTTCTGTTTCTTAACTTTTTTCACCCATCACTGCTCATGAATTCATCCACATTATTAAGTGTTCATGCACTGTTTATTCTCAGTGTTGCTTAGTTCTCCCTGATACATGCCTGCCCTAGGTTGCCTTTCTAATCTCCACTGATGAATTTCTAGACGGTCGCCAACTTCCTGTCACTACAAGTGACGCCATAACGAACATCTTCAAACACATCCCCGATGGGCCTTCATGAGAGCCTCTGGGGAAATATGCGTAGGGTTCGTTTTAATTTGCCTCAGTTGTGTCAGATTGCTCTCCAGAAAGGCTGTTCCTGGCAACACTCCCAGCAGCAGCGCAGTAAATCCACTCCAAATTATTGGCAAACTGCAGCTTTCTAACTTTGAATCCATGGCTTCTCAGTTACTCTCCTATTTCCACAGTTTTGCTTCTTCCTATTATGACTTCTGCTTTCATTTCCCACCCAGCCCTGCACTGCAGTTATCTGTCCCTAGTTTTTTCCTAATCTCCTGCACACTCCTCCTGGTTTCTTCTTACTCACGGCTTCTATAGCTTTCTGAAGCAGTAGTTTCTCTTGGCTCCCTTGTCTTTCTGCTTTACCTTCAAACACACCAATGGTCCTTTAGTCATTATTCAATCTGGCACACTTTTGTGAAAAGTTTTTTCCCCTGAGCCACCCCTCCTGTGACTGCTATTGGCTCAGATATCTGTCTCTGGTCCCATCAGATGTCTCCAGCATGCTGATAGTCACATGGTATACACCCTGTTGACCTCTAAGGAAGGGCATATCTGTTATAGACTCCTTCCATAGAAGGGGGTTATAGATATTATGGGCATTCAGAGTTTTATGGTCTGCCCAGGATATACACTGCCTTGGTATTTCATTATATTAACCAAATTTTCCAATTTTTATGTGAGCAGCTACAATTATTCAGCTAGAAGATCAATCTAAAAGGTTATTTTATAAGTAAACACAATGGGAAATGATCCGCTAGTTGCCCATTGTTTATCGTGGGCGATTTTTTTTCTTCTTATATTCCTTTTTCCAACCCATGCACATGGCATTAGGGAAATCTTGTCTTAATCCAAAGGACCTGTTATTCTGGCTCCCTGGAACATTCTTCCCTAGCTCCCTGTTGGCCTGACTAAAGCAACTCCACTCTTGAGAAGAATTAAATGCCACTTCTTCAACAAGATCTTTACTGACATCTACTCTGGAATAAATTCTCCTTTTGGATGTCCCCATCTCCTTCCATCACACGTACCCTACTTCATTACAATTAAGTGTTCTTTTGCCCTGCAAGATATGCACAACCTGAAGATATGTATGAATGGCACCTATCCTGTTCACTGAAGTATTTTTTTTTAGTATGTGCTCAAAAATATCTGGGTGATTTTGTTTAATGTTAGAGCAGTGACATCTCCAAGAGACTGAGTTTCAATCCCTTCTGGGACAAATCATAATTCCTATATTCATTATCTACCTCCAAAGTTTTTATACTTGAAATTGATTTTTCAAATTGTAAGGGTCTACAAAAATATAGTAAGGGCCTTGGCTGGGTAAAGATTATTAGATAATTTCATGTCCATTAAGAGAAATTTAAATGCCAATTACTTGAGTAGGAGAATAAAATAACACTCTGATCCTAACATAAATTAGAAAAAAAAACAAAAACCATGAAGATTATCGTCAAAGGGTAGGAGTGATGGAAGGGAGCCAGAACTTGTCCTGTCCAGTTTTACATGGAAAGGAAATTAACTAAGACTATGTGACATATACATAGCTATATACCAAAGGGGCTAAGGAAAAGGGTCTTCTAGTCCTGTCCCTCACGTACCCCAAGGCTTGTGTCCTTGTGGGAGGAAGCACCACCCAGCTGCACATGGCCTCTGAAAACTTACAATGGCCAAGCAGCCACCTCCAAGCTGAACTTGACCTTGGATTCCAGCTTCCCACAAACCATTATTTCTTAGAATCATAGATTCATCAAATTCTCTAGTGTTTTGTTTGTTGTGGTTGTTGTTGTTCCTTTCTTCTGTGCCTCGAACTGACCTAGTTCTTTTTACTGACCCAGGAAGAAATAGCAAGAAGAGATACTCACTTTGGGTCAGAGTTTTTATGTGCTACAATCCAATGTGCACCTCACCCCTCATGCCATCTTAGTTATCTGTGAAGCTAACCAGGAGATTCATACTCCAGACTTCTGATTTCCAAGTAGAGTAAAGTGGTTCCCCAACACACACAGCTTCCCAGTAAGAAGAGTTACAATATTTACATTTTTTTTCTGGTTGCTACAGGAATTAGAAGCAGTGGCAAAAAAAATAATCCTAATAAGGAGTCCTTTGTGACCAGCTGTTATAAAACAGGATTTCTCACAAGTATTTACTCTCCCTGCAGAACGAAGCATTGAAGTGCAAAAGTTCACCCGAGCATGCCCACTGCTTTTCTTTAGCCCTTCCAAGAGACACACAAGACTCTTATTTTTCAGGGCCCATCTGGTCATAAATTGCAATCGACATTAATTTATGAAAACAAATGACACCAGCCTACTCCACAACATTTTGAAATGGGAGAATTAGGCAGGTTAATAAAGCAGGAGTAGAATAAAAACACTCAGACCCCATCGCTGCCCTGGCAATGTCCCAAGCCACACAAAGGACCCTGAGTATCCCTATTCCAACACATTTTGCTCTTGCAAAGTTGCAGTTATTTGATCACAAGACATGAAATTAGCTCTTTGTCACAAAGTGTGGCAGGAAATTAAACACATCCAAGGCTTTCTCCACGTGACTGGAATATCCATTCCCTCGTCAGCATTTACATCCATGGTGATGACCACATTTCGAAAAGAAATAAGCAGTTGGAGAGATAAGATATTAGTGTTATAGTCCTTCCCTAAGCCCAAGACCAAAGCTGGGGGGAAAGGAGTTAAATCGTTCCTTCTCTCGGCTATCACAAAGGATTTCCTGACTGGGGGAATTGAGAAAACAGAAACATAACCCAAAAAAGAAACTTTAGAAAGACCTTCCCTCAGAGTGTTTAAAGACCAGCAGAGAACCCTGTCAGCCCACCATTGAGGAAAAAGATACCTCGAGCAAGACAGATCCTTCATTTTCCCTCTTGAAATGGTTCCATCCCTGAAAATTGCTTCACGATGAGATCTTTCTGATTGATCCTGTCCTGCTGTCTTCTTGCCTGGTTCTGAGGAATGGGCAAAAACTAAAACCCATGCTTGCGAAAGCCTCGTTCTCCTGCAAGGTGAAGTGATGGTTTTGGGCACTGTGACACAGAGCTCAAGGGCACAGCCCTCAGCATTAAGGAAAGATAGAATATTCTCTAGACTTTCCCAAGACTGACATGAGAGAAATGTACACAGAACAGGGGAAGCGAGGGGAAGAAAACCTGTGGGAACAGATTTCCAGAGATAGAGGGAACAACTCCTGAGTGAGCCAGCTTGGAGAAAACAACTTAAGGAAGGCACGTCCTCAGCCTGTCTTCAACAGATGTTTACTGACTTGCTATGGCCCGGAGCCAGCTGTGGCTGACTGAAGAACACTTTCCATCACAGATCCTTTGTGGTAACAAACAATAAAATTGAAAATGGATGGCACCAGATTGTGTCCATGATTTATCATTTTTGTCTTGTCACCAAGAATCCAAGAGCCCTATTCAGAGAGGCTAGAGCAAAGGAAAAGGCAAAGAAATATATTTGATATGAATCAGTTATTTGAGGTCAATCTGGAAGGCTTCTTTAGAGTATTAAAAAAATAATGAAAGAAAGAAGAAGAATCCAGTGATCACTCAGGGCAAACTTTTAAGGATAAAGAATTTAATATACTAAGGATGTAGAGCAACACATTCTTGGGATGGAGTGGTATCTCCACAACTTAGTAGGGACATAATTCCTGGGCTGATGAGCCTTCTCCAAAGGTCATTTTACCCCTTACCCTGAGTCTAAGAAGAGCTGTGTCCAACCAGACATGGAAGCCCTCTGTCCTACGGCCCTTGCTTCTGTACTCTGTAGTAGTCAGAAGCAGCATGCTGGGATGATTGAACTCAGGGTACACTTTCTTTCACCTCTTGCCTCTTCTCAGGTTCTTTCTTCTTCTTTCCTGCTTCAGGACTTTGGCTCTTGGTGTCCCTGTGCCTAGAATTCTCTTGCTTCAACTCTTTTCCTGGTTGATTCTTTCTCACCCTTCTCGTCTCTGGTGGAATGTCACCTGCTTCTTATGGCCTCATCTATCCCTTATTATTTTCTAGCCCATTGCTGTGATTACATCATAATAATTATCAAATTATCACATTTTGATAATTATCAGATTATTAAAGAGGAACTCAAGAAAGAAATTAGGAAGTATTTTGAATTGGATGAAAATAAAGATTTGTGATGTTGCTAGGGTAATACTTAGGAGATGATATACAAGGGCTATCCCAAAAAAAATCAGCCATAAATGCCTGTATTTTTCATATTACATGGCTGGATACTTTCCAGACAGCCCTCATTTGGTTCCAAGTACCTATATGAAAAAGTAAAATCTCAAATCAATTACTGTATTTCAGTTTCCACCCTAAGAAAGTGGGGGGAGCAAATTAAACCCCAAGTAAATAAAAGAAAGGAAATGACAAAGATCGAAGCAAAAAGCAATGAAATATAAAAGACTAAAATAATGGAAAATAAATGAATCAATGAAATAATAGGTGGTTCTTTAAAGATATCAGTAAAATTGATAAGCCTCTAATCACAATGATCAGGAAAAAATCAGAGTGAGAAAAAAGGAGAACATGAATTACAATATCAGAAATGAGAGTGGTCATCACTACAGATTTATGAATATGAAAAGGATAATAGAGGAAGATTACACACAATTTTATGCCAATTCGACAAACTGAATGACATAAAGACACAAACTACCAAAGCTCCCTCAAGAAGAAATAGGTCACATTACCATGAAGAGTCCTACAGCTAATAAAGAAATTGAATTTGTAGTTAACAATGTTACCACCAAGAAAACTCCAGGTTTAGAGGCTATCATTGGTAGATTATCTTTTAGGAAGAAGTAATACCAATGCTATTTAAATAATCCCAGAAAGTTAAAAAGGGACAGAATATTTTCCAACTTTTTCTATGAGGCCAGCAGTACCCTGGTCTAAAAACCATGCAAAGACATTACAGGAAAAGAAAACTACAGACTAACAGCCATCATAAATGTGGATGCAAAACTTCTGAACAACAATTTAGTAAGTCGAGTCATATAACATGTATAAAGAATATGACATGTGACCAAATAAAGTTTATTTCAGGAATTCAAGGTTTGATTAACATTTGACAATAAATCAATGTAATTCCTATATTAGTAAACTAAAGAAAATGATCATCCTAATAGATACAATAAAGCATTTTACAAAATCCAATATCCATTCTTGGCCAAAAAATAAAATTAATTAAACACACATACACACACACACACACACACACACACACACACCCTTCAGCAAACTAGTAATGGAAAGCAACTGCATCCATCATATTTAACGATGAAAGAATACTTTTCTCCTAAGATCAGGTATGAGAAAATGATGTCTTCTTTCACAATTTCTATTCAACATTATACACAAGTTCTAGTCAGAACAATCAGGCAAGAACAAGAAATAATAAATCATCCAGATTGGAAAGGAAAGAGTAAAAATTTACTTTATTTTCAGACTACGTGATTACCTAAATAGAAAATCAGATGGAATCCACCACTCACATGGATTTCTATAGCTTAGCCATGAGCAACTGAAAATCAGTATTAAAAACTGTTGTTTACAATAACAACAAAAAATATAAAATACAGATAATTCTAAGATGTGAATAGCCTATGCCCTGAAGACTTCCAAACATCAATTGCTAAAACTAAAGAAGACCTAAATTAATGGAGAGATCAATCTTGTTCATGGATTAGAACACTTGTGTAAGAGGCTAATTCTCCCCATGTTAATCTATAGATTCAGTGCAATTCTAATAAAAATTTCAGCATATTTTTTATAAAATTTGATAGCTAGTTCTAAAATTCCGATGAAAATTCAAAAAATCTGTAGGATCATCAAAGCAAGTTTGAAAAGAAAAACATAGGTAGATATCTAACACTACTTGACTTTAAGATTATAAAGCTTCAGTAAACAAATCAATAAAAAAAGTTCAAAAATAAATCCACATAGTTATGAACAACTGTTTTTTGTTTGTTTGTTTGTTTGTTTTTAAATTCATTTTTATTGTTAGACCTATTGGGGTGACATCTGTTAGCAAGGATTACATAGGTTTCAGGCATACAACTCCACAGTGTTTTTTTTATTTTTTGGTTTTTTTGGGTTTTTTTTTTTTACCAAGATGCAAGGATGATTTAGTGTAGAAAGCAAAGGATTTCAAAAAATGGTGCTGGAACATTTAGATGTTCATATGCAAAGGAGGATTTTCAATTCAGATCTAACACTACATACAAAATTAATTCGAATGGGTCACAGAATGTAGAACCTAGTCTATGAAACTTCTGGAAGACAACATAGGAGAAAACCTTTGTGAACGTGGATTAGGCAAAGATTTCTGTGGCACCGCACCTAAAGCCTAATCCACAAAAGGGGAAAAATAATCGTACATTGAACTTCATCAAAATTTAAAACTTCTGCTCTTCCAACGTCACTGTTAAGAGAATTAAAAAAGAAAAAAAAAGAAAAAAGAAAAGAAAAACCATTCTTGGGAGTTCCCTGGTGGTGTAGTGGCTTAAGGCTTCGGCGTTGGTGCTGTCGGCGCTGTGGCCTGGGTTCGATTCCCAGCCAGGGAGCTACCCACATACCAAAAAGCAAAAAAAAAAAAAGAGAATTAAAAGACAAAACATGGCCTGGGAGGAAATATTTGCAAAGAGTGTATCTGATAAAGAAATCATACCCAGAATCTATAAAGAACTCTCAAAATTCGGTTAATTAAAAAAAGCAAACAATTCTAATAAAAATGGGGAAAAGATTTAAAAAGACCCGACCCTAAACAAAGTATATGGTTGGCAAATACACACATGAAAAGATGTTTAACATCATTCGTTATTAGGGAAATGCAAATTAAATTACAATAAGATACCACTCCAGATTTATTTGAATAACTAATATTTAATACACTGACTCATACCCAGTGTTGACAAGGATGTAGAACAACTGTAACTCTCATACATTGCTGTAGGAGTATAAAATGGCATAAACAGTTTGACTATTTCTTAAAAAGTTAAACATACACTTACCATAAAACCCAGCAATCCCACTGCTAGGTGAAATAACAACACCTTCATATAAAAAACGTGAATGTTCATAGCAGGTTGATTTGTAATTTCATTTCCCAAAGTGTAAAAGGACCCAGATGTCCCTCAACAGGTAAATGATTTAACAAGATGTGGTACACTTTGTACATATAATGATAATAAAAGAGGAATTAATTATTGATACAATCCACAATAGATGAATCTCAAAATAATTATGCTGAGTGAAGAACCTAGACTGCCTCACCCCAAAAAAGATGCCACAACCAGGCAGAATATCTAGTGTTCTGCCGCCACCAGCCAATGGATTCAGAAATGATTTTTGTCAGTTACACCAACGGTATGAAATACCTGGACGATGTCAGAGTCCATACCACTTGGTTCTGCCTTCGGACACCTGCTTGTTCTCCAGTGTGCACTTGGGATCATACCCTTTTATTTGCCATCTCTTGGGTAACTGACACCTCTTTAGGCACCTGCTTACCCCTGCTACTGCTACCCCACAAGGCAATCTCCAGAGCTGTGTCTAGAACTCGGGATCTGCTAGAGCCAGGCCCTGAGCAACTTAAGCATTCCACAGAACAACCACTGAGTGGCAACTTGGATGCTTCTAGCTGAAAGTGGGAAAAACTTGGTCATCTAAAGATGACCCACAAAATAGATGACCATATTTTACCATGTATAATATGCACTTTTTGCACAAATTTGTGAGGGAAAAATAAAGAAGAGCATTATACATGGGTAGTACTAATTCCGTATGTATATAAATGTTCTTCATTATTTTATTCATGCTTATGAGCTAAAAGTGTAACTCCCGAAATCAATAACGACATCCATATGCAAAATAACACCCTGGAATACAATAATCATTGTTTTATATAAAAAAGCTTTATACATAAAATTTCTTGTACCTTGTATCTGTTCTTGTGTTTTGTAATTATTTGTTACATAAAATTTCTTGTACCATAATGTTAAAAAAAATATTTGCTAAAATTCCTTTATAATGCAAAAAAACAAGTACCTAAATATAAACAAATAAAAGTTTGAATTAAAAAATTGAAACAAAAAAATTAAAAAGAAAGATTTCTTTCTCTGGAAGTTTGGGCCAAAACTGTGTGTGTGTACTATACATGGGAGCACAAAATACGGTAAATCCCTGCCTGTGCTTAGCATAGTTCTGCCTGAAACCTCCACAGTCAGATTCTGCAGGAAGCAGAACCCGGCTCTGTATCCCGACTCATTCCAGTCTCCCCTGCTCTCTCCTGACAACTAGAAGCTTGGAGAGCTGACCCGGCCCAGCGTGTGGACAAACCAAGTAGGTCCAGGAAGCATGTCCGCACCTCCTCCACATACTCTACGCTAGGCTTCTGCTTTACCCCTCCATTTTGTTTACTTCATAGCCTCTTAAACCAGGTTTGATTTCTAATTATACTTTTTAATTTTCAACTGAATTCAGTGATTTCATGTCTGGTTTTCTGGTTAAAAGCCCCAGCAAATCATCCTAGGGGAATCCCTTCCCTTGTCTGCCTTTCCGATCAGCAGGTCCCATTCCATCCTTAGAAGCAGGATCCGACCACCCAACAGCAGCCCTGAGATTTCCATGTGGCTGTACACTGTCCTTCTCTGCTTTTCCTGAGGTACAGTGGTTGCACTTCCATTGAGATGGTGAGAATTCTCAGAACCAGCTTACTCACAAGAATTCTTTCTACCTCATCCAGCCCAAGCAGCTGCATGTGAAACATTCCTAAAAGGGTCATCGCTGGCCAGCCCATCTGTTTCCCATATCCTCTCCCAGTAGTCTCCAATCTTTGTCACACACCCCCACCACCCCCACCACCAGGTAAACTCACTGGCATCATTGCCTGCCCTGAACTGTGAGTGGGAAGGTGAGAGGAGGAATTTCTCGGCCCAGAGCCGTACGTGGGAGGACATGAATCCAGCCTGAAGAACCAGAAATAGTGAATAGTCCTACGCTATCTCAATCAGGCCGACTCAGCAGTTAGTATTAGTACCACAAACTTACACAAGAAAGAAGTGAGTGGAGAGGAACAAGGAAAAGAAAAGAAACAGAGAAAATGGTGGGGAACGTAAGACACTAGCTTTTCTTTCTTTGCCTTCCTGGACTGTGTCGTTGAAAACTAAGAGTTCTGAGAAACTTAAGTCATGCCTCTCCAGCTTTGCCCATCACTAGGCTCATTCTGGGTTACCACTGCCAAATATTTAAAATTCTCTGAGAGATTATTTTTTTTGTGGAACTACAGTTAAAAGTTTCAGGGAAATAGACAAGTTGTTAAGAACTTGGGCTCCAAGAAAAAGGTTCAGGGTGAGTGGAAAGGAATATTTTAAACAAACCTGGTACTAAGACCTCAGCTATATTCAAAAGTGATTAACAGTATTTAAAAATTACTGAGAAAGATGCCAAGAGGTATAAAAGTACTTATTTTAAAGACAAAACAGAGATTAAGTTTCTGAAATGTTGGTAGAAGACTGGTTTGTTTTGATAGTATAATTTTTCTTCTCTCTTTTTAAACATTTCTCTTCCTCTTTTTAATTTTCATTTTAATGATATTTACAGCATGATATTCCACTCTCATTAACTTTCTAGACAGTGGTGGCCAAGCAATCTCAACCCACAGGCCCGGTGTTCCATTGACTATTGGTGACAGTGTAACCCAAATGGAGGTTCACCTCTTAAGGTGAAGGCCAAAGGCCCCACAAAGCTATGAAGTAGCTTACCACCTATATTCCCACGCCATTTTCTCCTTGTACACCTATGTGTTCTCTTGTATCACTCTTCCCTCCACCACCAGAACCTCTGCCTTAGTGTGCAATGAGCACATCTGTAAAGGTGGTCTTGATCACTTTACCTATAGCTATGTCACTTCCAGGAGCATGATTTTTTTTTCATATTATGTAAGGTTTCACTCTGGTATTTCCGTTGGACCTAGCTTTCTTAAATAGCAAACATCCTACATTCTAGATCTTTTATCCCCTCTTGACTGCAAAGCTAAGAGTATGCTATAAGTAAAATTCAGCAAGATTCCTTAGGCACTGTTTACTTTATCTGTTAATCAGTGGCTTTCTAACTTTCTTAGACCAACCCCTCTCCATGGCAGGGGAAGTGACATAGAAGGTGAATTTGACAAAACAAATAGACGTTTAGGAGCATTCAGGGGTCTGTAACCCTCAGACACAGAATGTTAGAATTTCAAAGGAACTTAGAAGTGATGGTCCAGCTCCTGCCAGTTCCTGTAGGATTCCCCAGGCCCAGTCCACAACCTCATACGGACTGGCTAAGAAATCTGTAAGGCCCCCACATCATGATGAATGAGTGTGTGCTGACTGGACCCTGATGCAAATGCAGGGACTGAAAGTTCTCCAGCTGCAAACAGCCAGTAAAGGAAAGATAGAGATTCATGCAAACACAGAAAGAATGTATGCGAACATGATGTGGGCACCAGCTAAGAAATCATCTGATTAAACCTGACTTGCCCTACTCTTAATCCCCCTTTCTCCCACCTCAGCTAACCTGAGGCACTTTGTCAACACCCTGTAAAGGCTTCTAAATAAAAGGGCAGAGAAGAGAGCCTCAGGAGGTCTCTTCCTTCAAGATGGCTTCTCCCTCTCCCTCTCACTCTTGACCAAACTTTGGTGTCTTGAGTAGTTATTTCATGTGTCTCAGGTGAGTCCCAGCTGGCCTGGAGACTCACAAGTGGGGACCCCAATGTGATTCGAGTGGAATCCGTGTGCCCAGCAGAAACTTGGCCACATCCCATGAGGAATTCTGGTAAGGGACAGTCCCTGCTGGTTCTTTGAGAAAGGGACCGACACACGTAGTACAGAGAGGGATTTTCTAACAGTCAGGAACTCACTAAGGAACAACATGTTTATGTTAAAACTTTGCAGGAGTTACTTAAAGCTGCTCAATGTGCTGTTGACCCAGAAGTGTTGCAACAACTATTATGTGTTGTCCGAGAGTTCTGCCCATGGTTCCCCAAAGAGGGCACTTAGATTTAGAACTTTGGGAGCAGGTAGGAAGGCTACTTAAAAGACGACTTAAACAAGGATAACAGGTTCCACTTCCTGTGTTAACAACTTGGAGCGTTGCTTGAACAGCCCTCTGTCTGCTCCACACTCCTGAACAAAAACTAAAGGAGGAATTTACCTTTTCAGGCCCTTTACAATCAGTACCAACCACAGTCTTTGAAGACAAACAAGAAGGGGAGGAATCACCATCTCCTTCCTCCCTTCTCCGCCCCTCTCGCCTCCACCACCTCTCCCCGTACCCAGAGGCAGAGCGAAACCATCATTAGTAGAAAACATGTTTATGGGAAGGATTGCTTCATGCAGATCCTGACGCCCTAACAATCAGGGCCTTCCCTGTAATTGTTCAGGATGGGCAACATGCACAAGAACTACTGCCATTTTCCATTTATAAAGAACTAAAAAAAAAGTATCCGAGAAAATGACGCCCAACGTGGGGCACGAACCCATGAGCCTGAGGTTAAGGGTCTCATGCTTTACCAACTGAGCTAGCTGGTTGTGGAGTTTGCCACATGAGAGTGGACACCATTTATACTCTCTCAGCTCCATTCAGTGACACAGTCAGGTCAGGGACCTAGGTTTTCTAATGTCTTTCTTTCAGGAAGCATTTCAATTACCTTACCTAGAGAAATGCAAACTGTTTCCACCTGAGATGAGCATGGTATCGGCTCCTAAAAGTGTCCTCAGTCCTCATAGCTGCTGCTGTGTGCGAGTGGTCTGGTCAGTGCCAGAAAGTCATTGGGAAAGAGACCCCAGAGCAACCATACGGAGTCCACCACCAGCTCTGAAACCACCGAAGAGCAGCTAACCCTGAGAGAAATCAACACTTACCTTTGGTTCTCCTTTTCTCGGAAAAAAACAAAAAACAAAAAACCATGTTTTTGCACTCAGAGTCCCCAGCCTCAGTTTTGGAAAAGTGGATCTTCCTTAAAGAGCCAGCACTTGACCTTGCTGACCAAGGGCTAGAGAGCTGTTTGTTCAACCAGGAAAATTTTATAAGTAAAAGGAATACACTTATCTTAATTCCACCCTTATGTTTATATGGTTTTTTCCCCTCTGGGACTTGTACTCTTAATTGAAGAGAGAAAGAGGAAGAAGAGGAACCTTCAACACCATACTTTGTAGCTTCCTGTACTCAGATCTTGCTGATAAGCTAAACCCTTTTACTAGGCTTAAGAGCAGAGCAACTTAGGTTTTCATTACCTTAAGTGTCCAGCGCGGTGTGGTCAGACCATTGTCTGGAAATGTTCTCCTTCCTAGAAGGCCCACCTGTTTCAGCCAGTTAGTCTTACCTTGAAGGTTGTTCAGGGGCCATTACTGCTTCTCAGGACTTTAGCAGAGTTCTGGGAAAAGCAGATTGCAGAACTATGGAAGAAAAAAACAAGAGAAAATGGGCGTTAGCATAAACAACAGGAATTGAAGCTATATCACCTGCAAAAGTGTGTCAGAGAGAATTTTAAGTGCTGGAATATATTTTAAATCTCCATAAATAGTTTAAGATTAAGGTCAAGTCAGGGAGGCAGAATAAAATAAAAATAAAGAAGAGTGAAGGAGAGGATACTAACTTGATTTATTTTCCCATCTTTGACTATGCTGAGATGCCACTGGCTAAGGAGAGATGCTTGGTGGCTTGTGCAAGGCAGTCTTTCAGAAGGATGTTTTCGCCCTGGCTCACTGCGCCATCCATTCTTTGGCACTTTGTCTCTCCTAGTCCCAAGCACCATAAGCATCATGTCTTAAACCTACTTTGTGGACTAGTCATTTTCAGAGCGTGGCTTTCCTCTTCAGGATCAAACATCTGCACTTTGAATTCTGAGGCCTACGTCAATCTTATTCAACACACCCCAACTTCTCCCTCTCAACCTGCCTATCCACTCCTCAGACTTGCCCCTCTACCAACTTAGCCTTCAAGTCACCCAGGAGCAGCCCCAACCAGAAATGATGATAGGCCAAGCCTGTCTTTTGAGCCCTCAAACTTCCCCAATCCCATCTCCTTTATTTTTGGAATCTAATGACCATCCTATCCCTTATATTTATGTATGAGTCCCCGGTATGTTCATGGACAAGACTACCTTTCTCAGGATCCAGCCCTCTGGAATTCCTTATATCTTTCCCCCTCAAGAATCTGCCAGTAGATAAGAATTAAAAAAAAAAAAAAAAATTAGACCAAAGCAATAGTGTCTGAAAACTGACCTCATAGGTGACCTGACTGAGTGCTAACACTAACTGCAATTTTCAACCTCATAATCTTATTCTATTCATATGGTCACCTTCTGAGGTAATGCAGAGACATATCACCTATAGCTGAGGTCCCAATTAAGAAAGGCACTTGTCTAAGATGTTGCTGGAATATCTCATGTAGAGTAAAAACCTATCTCCATAGCATGGCCTACAAGGACTTACATGATTTCTCCTATCTTTTTTCTCTGACCTCATTTCCTACCACTCTCTGACTCTTCAACTGATTTTCATACTTTCTACTAAAGCATAATTCTCAAAGCATCATTTTCATAAAAATATAAAACCAGCACATGTCAAATATTTTATTTAACTCATTAATTAATAAGAGAAACAATAAGCTGTTAAGATTGGTTCAAAAGCGATTCTGAAGCACAGAGATACATATGTATACATAGGCTGTCAGAAATATTGACATGAATTAGATAACAGATGCAAAATTGGTTAATATTATAGATGACAATAAAATGTCATGGTTGGATTAATAAAATTAACACTCATTTACTTAGGGTGAGCAAGAAAAAAGAGAGGACTCAAATTACTAAACTCAGGAATGAAGAGATTATTATCAACTTTACATAAATAAAAAAGATGCATAAGGAAATACTATGAACAACTGTATACAATAAATTACACAACTTACATGGAATAGATAAATTCCTAAAAAGATACAAATTATAGAAATTTACTCAAGAGATACAGAGAATAAGAATAAATCTATAACAGGTAAAACAATCCATTAGTAATTTTTAAACTTACTAAATATTCAAAGAAGTATTAATAATAATCCTTCAAAACCTTTCCAAAAATACAAAATTAGGAAACACTTCTCAACTCATTATGTGAGATTAGTATTACTGGGTCCTCATGTACAAAAGACATCACAAGAAAATAAAATAATATTGGAACACACTAATATTCTACATGAATATAGACAAAAAAAAAAAAGAAAGAAAGAAAAGAAAACTCAACAAGTAATAGCAAACCAAATCAAGCAACATATAAAAATGATTATATACCAAGACCAAGTGGGACTAACCCAAGAAATGCACGGTTAATTTAACATCTAAAAATCACTTAATGTAAAGTACCATATTAATAGAATAAAGGACAAAAACATATGGTCATCTCAATAGACACAGAAAAAAGTAATTGACAAAAATTAAACATTTTTCATTATAAAAACACTCAGCAAAGCAGGAAGAAAGGAACTTCATCAGTGTGATAAAGACCATCTATGGAAAACCCACAGCTATCATATTTAAGAGTGAAAGACTAAATGCTTTCAGTATAAGATAAAGATCATTTTTTTCAACTTATTCAACATTGTAGTAGAGGGTTAAAGTAGTAGCCAAAACAATTAGGTAAGAAAAAGAAATGAAATGCATCCAGATTGGAAAAAAAAAAAAGTAAATCTCTCTCTCTATTTGCATGTAGCAAAAGTTTATACATAGAAAATTCTAAGGAATCCATTTAAAAAAACTATTGAAATGGGTAAATGAGTTCAGCAAGTTTATAAGATATAAAATCAATATGAAAATCTCTTGCATTTCTACATAATAGCAATGAAATTCTTGAAAATGAAATGAATAATTCAAGTCTATTTAAAATAGCACCAAATAAAATACTGTGAAATACATTTAATAAAAGAAGTGTAAGGCATACACTGACAATTATAAAATGTCATTGAAAGAAATTAAGGAATACCTAAATAAATGAAGAGATATTCCAAGTTCATGAATCAGATGATTAATATATTTAAGATGACTTCACAGTTTGATGTACAGATACAAAACCATCCCCATCAAGATACCAGCATCTTTTTCCAGAAATTGGTAAGCTGATATTTAAATTTATGTAGAAGTCCAAGAAATTCAGAAGAGCTAAAAACTATCTTGAAGGAGAAAAACCAAGTTGTAGAACTCACATCCCAATTTCAAAAATTAATACAGCTACAGTAACCAAAAGAGTGTTGTACTGGTACAAGGAGAGACCTATAGATCAATGAAATAGAATTGAGAGTCCACAAATAAATTTATAAATTTATGATCAAATGATGTTCAGCAAGCGTGCAAAGATAATTTCATGGGGAAAAAATAGTCTTTTTATAAAATGGAATAGGGACAACTAGATAAGAATTAATGAGAACCTTTACCACACAACATATATAAAATTAAGTAAAAATGTATTATAGATCTAAGTGAAGAATTAAAACATGAAAACTCTTAGAAGAGAGCATAGGAGTACATCTTCATGGTCTTGGGTCAGACAATGGTTTCTTTGACAAACTAAAAGCACAAGCAAGAAAAGAAAAAAATAGGTAAATTGAACTTAAAATTTAAAACTTTTTTGCAAATAATACCATTAAGAAAGTGAAGACAACTCTCATAATGGGAGAAAATTATTGCAAGTCATATATTTGAGAAGAGACTTCTTTCCAGGATACATAAAAAATTCTTAAAATAATACTAAAAGACAAATTTAGAAATGGGTAAAGGATTTAAATAACCATTGTTCCAAGAAAAATATTAAAGTGGCCAATAAGTGCATGAAACAATGTTTAATATCATTAGTCATCAGAGAAATGCAAATTAAAACAACAATGAGCTATCACCTCACACCGCTAAAATGCTGAGAGTCAAAATGATGAATGATAGTGAGTGTTGATAAGGATGTGGAGAAATAGACACCTTTATACATTGCTGGAAGAAATGTGAAATGGTGCAATCACTTTGGAAACCACCATGACAATTGCTCAAAATATGAAACGTGGTCCTGTCACATGACCCAGCAATTCCACTCCTAGATATACGCGGTCTATCCAGAAAAAGTCCACCCATTGTCAACTTAGTGAGAATGGTTTGGGCAACATCGACATAATCTGGCAGCCAAGGGAGCGAGCTGGAATGTGCATCGTGAACAAGACAACGTCACTGTACTAATCAGTGGGGGCACTAGATGCTGTCGAGTGAAAATGTGTCCTGGGCAGCCCTCACGTTGAAAATGACTGAGCGAGTAGCACGACATGTCTGTATCAGGTTTTGCATTAAGCTTCTGAACAGTGGGAGAGATGCTGGGAGACTTGTGTGAGGTCCCAAGGTCGTTACTTTGCAGGGGACTGAGGCATCATTATCCTATGCACAACATTTCTTGGATCTTCTCCAATAAATGCCTCTATTTTTCATGTCACATGGCTGGATTCTTTCCAGACAGACCTCCTACACCCAAAAGAAATTAGGACATACGTCCACACAAAAACTCGTACATGAATGTTCATAGAAACATTCCTCATACTATACCCCGAAGTAGAAATAACGCCAATGTCCATCAACTGATGAATAAAAAACAAAATGTGATATATCATATGATTAAATATTATTTGGCAATAAAAAAAATAAATTACTTAACATATACAACATGGATGAAGCTTGAAAACATTTTGCTAAGTGAAAAAAGCCAGTCCCAAAAGACTACATATTGTAAGATTACATTTATATAAAATTCTCAAAGTAGGCAAATCTCTAAGGACAGAAAGTAAAACAGAGATAGCCCAGGGCTGGTGGGAGAGAGGAGAAACAGGGATAATGCATTCATTGGTATGGGGTTTCTTCCCAAGGTGGACAAAAATTAGATTGCAGGGATATTTGCACAACCCTGTGAATATGCTGAAATATTCACGTTGAAATGTGAACTCTAAATGGGTGGATGGCATGGTATAAGAATTTTATCTCAATAAAGCTGCTAACGTGTATGTGTTGTTTCGGGTCATCTTTTACTGCGGGGTAAAAGAATTCAGTTGTATCACTATTGGACAAAATTCATTATATGGCATTTAGAAACAAGTCATTTGCATTACTATCACATTTTACACGTTGAATTCTCCCTCTACACAGTTGTAAAATAACTTAGACAATAGAAATTCAGTTAAATTACTGAAGTCATTTCAATATGATTTTTGTAGAACAGAGAGAGGTGATAGGAGATAGTGGACACAGACTCTGTCCATTTATATTGTATGACATGAGGCATTATGAGGAAAATGCCAACTGTGGGGGACTGCAGAATGGCACTCCGAGCTCTTTTTTAGCACCTCCCAGCCGGCGTAGAGCTAAGAAGAATGGTAACTGCTCACGGGTAGACAAGGGGCTGTTGCTTCCGAGATGACGGCGAAGTCACCAGCTCTCCGCAGGTGCGCCACCTCACTGCTTCCTTTGATGTCCCTTCAATAAAGCCTCTAAATCAAGACCAAGGGAGCTCTGGTCCTCAGGGCAACACCAAGTCTTAGAAGCCACCTCATTGAGCCTGCTGTCCTGGCTGAAGAAATGGTGAGGAGGACGGAATGGAGCCAAGGAATTTACATCCGCCCTCTAACTAATTTTGGGGGGGTGGGATGGAACATCTTAAAATTTTCCATCTGTGCATCTGCCTCTGCTGCGTGGAGCAGCAGTGCCCTCGAAACAGTAACAGCGATGATAACGAGGGAAACAAGGGCCACTCTGTGTGAGCCCTGGCTCCAGGCAACCCCCTTCCCTGCTGTGACAGCGAAAGCAAAGGACACAAGACTGTCTCCCTCAGGAAATGCCTTGGAAATCATATCCTGGTTAAAGGATGGGGTCCTGGGCTGCTCCATTTCAATCAGAAGCCTGTAGCAGAGTGGGGCAGGAGGAAGAGAAAAAAGGTATTGATTGGGAGGTGGGGGACGAGCGAAAGGGGAGAAAACTCAGATTTTTCCTTTGTGACATGTGATATATGCAAGCTGACAAATTAAAGAACGCCAGAGCTGGGAAAGCTCTCAGAAGTGTAGTCCAACCCCCGCATGTGGGAGGCGGAGAACTGGCCGAGAGGTGAAAGGGTTCATGGGGCGTGTCTTAGACCACACAGAGGTGAGCAGGCTATGGTTCGAGCTGCAGATGGTCAGGAAAGGGCCTGAAGAATACGGAGAACCAAGGGAGAACAAAGTCGAGGTGCTGGCTTCAACTGACTTTTAGGAGCTGTCAACAGTATTCAGTTACTGTTCAGGAGGATTACCATACACATGGAATCTAGAATGTTCCTAGATTTCTGGCTTAGTTGACAGAGTGCATCGTGGTGTTCACTATTAAGATGTGAGACATAGGAGAGGGAATAGGTCAAGAGTTTGAGACTTTCCCATTGGAGAGGAAATTTCAGTTGCAATATCTAATAATCAGTTAGGCTTAGGGGCCAGGAGAGAGGTTCAGAGACAATGGTGAGTAGGTGATAATGAAAGTCATGGGAGTGGATGAGGGCTTTGAGAAGGAATTTGTAAAAGAGGGTGAGAATGATGAAGAATGATGGTGCTTGAGAGGCAGGGAGAGGGGAAAAAACTGGGAAAACTGAGGCAATGCCAGAGGGGTAGGGGCGGACCTGGTGTCGGGGTGTGACAGCCAAAGGCAGCTTGCTCTGGCGTAGCCAGGCTGCACACCTCCCTAACCTGTCTGTCCCTTCCTGATCCGGATGAGGCAGGAAACCCTCTAACCCATTCCCCCTGTTGGTGCTCCTAGACTTCCCAGAATCGTGAAGTTGAGAGGCTCCTGCTGCAAAGCCCGAGTAGGCCTCCAGAATCATCCCCCACTTCAGATTTCCTGACATGCTCCGCCCATGCCCCTTCTGGTGTCCTACACGGAGGGTCTTGGTGTGCAGATGGGTCTACTCAAGCCAGGTGGATGCTCCCTTAGCATCTATGAACCCTCAAGCATCCGGACCATCTCCTGTTTAGCAGACTTACATGGACGTTTGCAGAAAAGATGAGAGAAAAGGGGAGGAAAGAACAAGCGTGAGGAAGAGCAGGAAACAAGCAGTTAGAGCATGTAGTTCACGTCAAACGTTTTATGGAGCAGCCGTCTCAGGAGTGAAAGCACAGGGCAGAGAAAGGCACGGGGAAGCCTCAGCAGCCCCTTTCCCTAAGGGAGGGGTCCACGCAGGACGGCGATGGCAGAGACGGCTGGGGGTATGGCTGCAGCTGAGCGAAGCGGGTTTAACCATCGAAGGCATCGTGGTACTTAGATCCCCACTCAGGTCTGCTGTGATGGAGACCAAGTCCTCCCAGGTCCTCCTAACCCGAGAAGCAGGAGACACGAACCTGAAAAGCCATTCAGAAAGCTGTCTCAGCCCTTTGTCTTCTGTGAGCCTCTGCTGCTTCATCTACATAAGGGAGGAGGGGGGCAAGCTAGTGTCACGCGTCTCCAGTCTGTCCCTCACGGGTTACTTCTAAGTCGAACTAGATGCAGGCCGATGGAGAACATCCCAGCAATTCTCAAGGGAGGTCACGGCACTAAAGGTGACCTCGGAGAAACTGCCACCGACTCCGTGTGTGTGTGTGTGTGTGTCCACTTTGATTGAATGTTTCTCAGGATAATCCAACAGGTTAGTGTCCTTCAGGGACTTCCTTACTACTTTTCAGAAGGAGCATAACGCCTGTCTCACGAGCAACCACCAAAGCGAAACACGCAATACCCAAGGGTTTCCTATAAACAGAGTTCGAGACCCACCATCGGCTCCTTCGTTCCTCTCTTGGGAGGCTATTGTCCCTATGACCCCCGCCCTCCCTTGCATTGGCTTCCCCCAGTTCTGGCTCCGCCAAAGCATTTTAAGAATGAGAAGCCATTATTAATGCTAACTGGTGTTTTTTTTTTTCCAAAATAAAATGTTGTACCAAGTATGCAGACAAGCACAGAGGTATGCATTGATCTCAAGACGTTGGGGCTGTCCCAACGTATTATCGCCATTATTTTCCGCTGTGGGCTCCCAGATGGGTTGGATGGGGCTCAGTATTCTTCTATTTATTTTATGTCTTGCCCAGCCGGCATCTCAGGAGGTACGGAAAATGAGAGTCCCGTGTGCAGCCCCAGATCCGGGGACTGGATTTCCCCAGCAGCCAACCTTCACCCCGAACGGGTCTGCTCTGCCAGGGCCCCATCCTGTCGATTCCAGCTCAGCAACCTTGCCTGCCTTGGCAACACCTGCTCACATCAGGCTGGGAGGCAGCCGTGAGAGGGGAGGGGGAGGATCACATTCCTCTCCCTGTTACTTCTTGCCCTCTCTGAACCCGTCGACTGGACTCTCACGCTTGATTTGGGGAAGAATTTTATCCCGAAGCCATCTGGCGAGACAGAGAAAATGTCTTTTTAGATTCTGCTTTCCTCAGGAGTACAGGGCCAGGAAGGTGGATTCACGTTTGTCTCACAAAGAGGAAATGACTGTGGCTTCTGGGGACATCTCACTGTGGGGCAGTGGGGTCAAGGAGAAAAGCGGGTGGGAATGTCGGAGGCTACTCTGCTTCCACTCATCACCAGCTTGGGGAACGTTTCCATAAACCGTCCTCTGTGGTCTCTCCTGCCACGTTGGTGAATTGAGGGTGACGCCTGCATGTCACACCTTAGTATAGTGAGACCCAAACGAGGGAGGACTGGTGGAAGTCTAGCAGCACTGATGTGCAGATCCAGGTCGATGGAGCCCCCCATTAACAGGCTGTAGGTTTTACAGGTTGGTTCGTTCATCTCAGGTAGGCCACTGCAGACCATCCAAATGACACCTGCACTGATTTGATTCAAAGTGTGCAACACAATTTCTTCTGTATCTCTTCTTTTTTTCACCTTTATCACTTTCATAGGACACGTTAGATTTCAGTAGATAACTGTACTTCAAATAGCATTGAATCAGGGGAAGGGGACATCTAACCAAACTGTGAGTTCTTGGTCAGGGACATGGAATGCACAAAGCAGGAGTCCAGCGAAACCGTTTCACGTAACACATAAATAAGAAAGACTGAAATACGGCAGTGTCAACAAGGCATTTGGGTGAGCCTTTGAAGTTTTCTTCCCTGAGCCATATTCACTCACAGTGAAGGGACACCAGCCAGCAGTGGGTAACTGGGAGGTCACCAAGAGGCTGGGGAATGCCGTTGCTTCCGTAACATATGCGTGGCCTCCCTGTCTGGCTGTGGGTGGGAGCTGCCACGTCGGGAGACAAGTCCCACCATCCCGATGATGCTACCACATCATCCGTACACACTCTTGTCTTTGTAAAGTTATGTCTGTTATTATAACCTTCTCTTCTATCTTGGCAAGAAGCTCCTTTTGTGATGGATCAAAATCAGTCAATTGGCGTGTCCACTAAATTACCGCTGAAATATATGAATGGGCTGGGTTGGTATTTGATGTAGAGCCGGGGTCTCCGGCCTTTGGGCTTCCCTGAGCCACACATAAAGTACACTAACACTAACAATAGCTGATGAGCTAAAAGAAAAAAATGTCGCATAAAAAAATCTCATAGTGTCTTAACAATTTGTGTTGGGTTGCACTCAAAGCCGTCCTGGGCTGCAGGGTGGACATGCCTGATGTAGAAGAAAGGAAAAATGGTCCTGAATTGGAGACTGGCTCCCAGAGAAAACAAGTCAGCATGGATTTTCACATTCAGTCTTTGGTACAATTCCAGGCAAATGTGTTTTTTCTACTTTACATCCCAAACTCACGTAATAAGGTAGGAAAGGTGAATGTAACTGAGACAGTGTTGAAGACAATGGCATCTGCCAGTCTGCCTTCCCATCCTGACAACTTGCTGGATATCCACCCCAGCTAAGCTGCTACAGTCCATAACTGAAAGGTTGCCTGGGATGCCAAATAATTGGGTTTAGCTAGACCTACGTCCCTTCTCCTCATTTTATTTATGTCGGGATGTGTAACACAGAGCAGATCACTTCTCTCTGGAATTTTCCAGCAATGAAATTATATTACAGCTAAGAGCTGACCTACTAGAGGGCACGAGAGTAGATCTCAGCGCCTCAGCATCCTGGTGTTGCATTCGGGCTCCGAAGCCTCAGGGCCATGACTCATGACTCTAACCATGGAGCATCGTTTACGTGGCTACAACTTCCTGCCTCCAACCCAAGAAATCTCCCTTCTGTTCTTTGTTGATGTTTTGGTTGGCATGTGTTGTTTGTTTTCTTCTTTGTAGGTTGCGAGGAGTTGGGGTAAAGGAGGCCAGTTAATGATCTAGAGACCATAGAAACTGGATTTCGGTGTTGTTTGCTCACACCGAATACAGATACAAGTGTGCTTTAGGCGTTAATGAGCGATGAAGGGTATGTCTGGCAAGGCAGGAGGAAGAGACAAAGCATGAAGAAGGTAGTATATGAAGACAAGCACAAGAATGGAGCCCCTACCAATCCCAGGACCATGAAGAGGGGCCCAGACCTGCATACCGTATTTTGCCATGCATAATGCCCAAATCTGTGAGGGAAAAATAAGGATGCACATTATGCATGGGTAGTACTAATTCCGTATCTATATAAATGTTTTTAATTCTTTTATTTATGCTTATAAGTTAAAAGTATAACTCTAGAAAGGAATGATATTCATATGCAAAATAATACCCAGAAATACAATCTTTTAATACAAAAAAATTTTTATACATAAAATTTCTTGTACCTGGTATCTATTCTTGTGTTTTGTAATTGTACATCAAATTTCTTGTACAATAATAGGTTAAAAATAAATGCTAAAATTCCTTTATAATATAAAAAGCAAGTACCTAAATATAAACAAATAAAAGTTTGAATTAAAAAATTAAACAAAAGATTTTTTCCCCTGAAAGTTTGGGCCAAAAACATGGGTACACATTGTACACAGGAGTGCATTATACACAGCAAAATACGGTAGATCTCTACAGATAGTAGCAGGCATCAGGAAGTAAATTTTCAGTTGGTCCTACATCCAGGGACTTCCCTTTATGATCTGGCAGCCAAGTTCACATGGGGTCTCCAGGTGAGGGCACTAAGAGCTGCTGCCCAAGCTGTTATGGAAGGTAAGGCTGGCAGACCCCCCAGATTCCCGAGATTTCCCCACTGTTTCTGGTATGTTGGCGAGCCCTGCCTCACTCCTTCCCCTCCTGACTCCCAAGAAAGGGATGCCAGCCTGTCTGCTTTGTCTGGGAGACTTCCGCTGCACTTCTGAGAAATGCTGGCATTGACGTGCTTCTCCAGACCCCTGGTCTTCCTCTGGTTCAGTCCAGCCACAGAAAGGCTGCTTATTGCCTGCTTGCACTTAACAATGGAGAACCTACTCACCTGCTTCTCCACCTGGAGCAAGTGACTGAGGCACACTCCATTCACTCCCCTGCCTACCTCCCTCTCTAAGGTTGCTCAGCCTAGGCTGGAGAGCCCACCGCAGGTGGGTAGGGCCAGGACCATTCGATTCAGGAGCAAGGGGGACAGGTAACTTTTTCATTTCTAAGAACTTGACCTTTTTAAAAATTTCATAGTGTGTTTTTGCTGAGCCATGTCTAACTGTCCAGGTCTCCATTTTTCCTCACACATTCACTAACTTCTGCTCCCTTTGTCTGGGTCCTCATTCCACTGAACTTGGATACCACAGTGTCTCCTGGGAACAGATGTGCTGAGACACTGCTGCACACACACGTGCACACGCATGCACACATGCACGCGCACACACGCACACACGAAACCTCAGGATATCTACAGGGAAAAGTCATTGACCTTCAATTACTTCTCAAAGCACTGCCTAATTTCTTCTTTGTTTTTTTTTTTTAAAGTTACATCTGTAGAAAACAATACAGTCTTTGTTGTAAAATTATACAGACTAAAACATATTTAAAAATTTTTGAAAATCACCTCAATATTCCATCATTAAAATAACACCTGTCAATATTAAGTAAAAATCATTCCTGACATTTCTCAGTGTATAAAGATAGGTACACTTTTTTAAACAATGGAATCATTACTTTTTAGCATTTTTAAATCAAAAGTATTATGTTCATTTGCATATAAATGAAGAAAAAGATTATTATGAAATTTAAGGAATTTCTAAATAACAGAAAAATGTCTCTTGACCACATGAGATAACAAGTCTTAAAAGAATCCTCTTTGGTTGGGGGGCAGGGGGAATAGGAAAGGCGTTGTACAACTTTAAAATACAGGAATCACCATTTACTTAAACTCTCATTTATTTGAGGCCTTGGCTTGTCAGGGCAGAGCTTATATTTCACATGTCTTTTTAAGTTATGTTCTTTAATAATAAATCAGGACTCACCCAGTGTTGAAATTATTCTTTACAGTCCTGCTCCAAAAAAATAATAATAATAAAAAAAAAATTGCCGGTTGCTTGAGTTCTGGTTAAGGGGAGTCCACTGTATATAAGCAGCACTACAACTCCCTCTCCACTGGCACATCTATCCAGTAAGGGGACAGGAATGGTGAAGGTATGGAAGAGCCCAAGACAATCAGATCCCTGGGGAAAACCCATCTGAGGGAAGCCAGGCTGGCTCTCTGCAGAACTCCCCTTTTCTCTTAGCAGTAACATTCAAATAACTAGTGCTGGCCGAGCTTCTAGAAAAAAATTAGTCTCCCCACCAAAACCTGCTTATCTCATGTGACTTAAAAATATTAGCCCTTACTTTTATGGCATTTGCTTATTTAGGTATGTTTGTATAAAATTGCATGAACCTTGGAGTAGGCAGCCATCAGAGTAAGTGTAACACTTAAAAAGCTGGACACGTTTCAGTACCAGAGCAGTACGTAGTCCAAGGCACATGTGCAGCCATGACTCATCCTCTCTCTCTTATCATGTTAGGAGGTTCAGTAAGATAGGTCGAGGTCATTTTAAAAATCTGATCTGCTCCCTTTCTGCAGCATCCGGACTCCCTGACCCCTGTGCTTTCCCACCGCGGTAAAACTTGCCCTTCATCCGCCCCATTTTATCCCACAATCTCAGTCCCTCCGACGTGGCTCGCCACCATCTCCTCCCTCTGAAGTGCCCTCAGAGGTTGTCAGGAGCTTCTGCTGCATGCAGCCCTTTCTGTCTCAAGAATTCTCATCCTTTCTCTTATCAGAGTGTGAGGAGGAGAGAAGATAAGCAGATGACTTCCCCATGTCCTATCGGGAGCTGAGAACAGCAGAGAGGCTGTGGGCTCCACTGTGCTCCCATGCATCTGGTCACACCCGCTTGGTGGCTGGGCTCTTGGGCGAGGTCGTACTGGGGGCTGGCTGAGGGAGGGGGGAATTGTCTTCAACCTTAGCGTCTCTCTCCTGTTGATTTCTCTACACTTGGGAGCAGAGAAGAAAGAGTGGGACGCTAAATATGTGGCAATGGTGTCACCTTTTAATTCATGTCCCCAAATATCAGTAAAAGCAGATTGTCCCAGCATTGAAAAGCAAGGAATAAGAGTCTTTTTAAATCTTGTTTTCTGTCTTGGCCCAAAGTTTCTTTGTTAATGATTCTGAGTTTGATTCCTGTGTATGTGTGCGGGGGGAGGGAAGGAGAGCTTTAGGTGGAGATTGAAGGGAGTAAGAAAAGAGGGCGGAAAATAAGAAGAAAGGTATGCATCAGGTGCTTTTAAAAAATCAATCCAAACAAAAATAGCAAAGAGATGTCTGTGGACAGCTATGCTGGCTGTGACTGCAACTGGAGAGAAAGGCTGTGCCCGCGGGGGCAGCGTAGCAACAGAGCGCTGATTGGCCAGAACTGTGCAAGGAATAAGCCCATAGCAAGGGCTCCAAGCTGTGCTCCGGCAGGCAGCTGAACTGGGGCAGGTCCAAGCAGGCCCTGCAAAGACATGCTCGGAAAAATCCAGAGCACAGCAGCTGTTGGCTACTGCAGTTGGGAGTCCTGATAGCACTGGGGGTTGTGAGCCCCCAACACTTAACTCCATAACCTGCCGCCTCTGCCTGTCGCTCCTGCCTCCCGTGGGCTGAACCATTAACTGTTTGAGACAGGGTCTTCCTGACCATGACAACACAGGCAGAGGATGTCCCTGAAGGAAAATTGACCAGGGAGTCAGGAGCCTGGGTCCTAGTTCTCTATCAGGCATTAATTATTGTATGTATCTTCCAGTAACAGAGGGCTTACTATCTGTGGATGTGGGGGCATAGCCATCGCCCTATCAATCCATAGTCCTCACGACTCAATGAGATAGATGCAGCTGTCCTGTTTGCCAGATAAGGAAACCAAGTCAGAGAGGGGTCCAGGGGGAGGCGGTCTGTAACTATCTGGGGCACGTGGTGATGCTCACATACCCACTGGCTGGCAGCACCTCAGTGTCAACTGGGCATTTAGGCTGCTTTATGGGCAACAAAGTCTTCTGGCCAATTTTGGCCTGAAATGAAAGCATTTGGGTGAGCCAATAGTTCCTGTTATTAAAAATAAAATACCAGTAGAAACAAAGCAAAACAAAACAAAAAAATCTGAGTACTTTTCAGTAAGGCATTAATAAATCATACGTGATAGATTCACAAATTGAATACTTGCCACCAGTTTGAAATGAATGAACTCAGTCTACACAGATTACAAAATAAATTTCAAAAATAGATTGTTGCCTGAGAAATAACTAGCTGTATAAACAGTTCATGCCATGTGACATCATTTAGGGGAAAATGTTAAACATATACAACAGTGTTATCTATTTTCTGATATGTAAATCTACAATAATATGCTGATAAAATGTGAAATGGGATGATATAAAATTCTTGACAGTGGCTGTCACTGCAGAGAAAAGGAGGGGACCAGAATGAGAAGAACAAAGTAGTTTTCAACCTTAACTGTAAGACAGTTGACACACGAGTGCACACATGCACACACACACACACACACACACGCACACACATGCACACATGTGCATGCACACGCACACACACACACACAAGCTGAACCCTGAATGACAAGTAAACATTTCAAAAGTGAGTGGGGAGATGGATGTGTTTATCATATTCTCTCAACCTTTTTGAGTTGCTTTTTTTTAAAGGAACCCTTGTTGCAGGCACCTTCATTCATGCCACCCTGTATATATATGTGGGTCTAGAAATTAAATCCATGGGCCTATGGATCCTGGGAACATCTAGTAGGAGTGTAAGGAGATGAAGATATGCCTGCTATTTTGAAATTAAAACAAAGTCGGAGCAGTCAAGAGTCCTGTACGTCAGAGAAAAGAAGGTGGAAACCTCACAGACGTTTCTGCAGGCTGTCCCGTCTCCCCACCCGCTCCCTTCTCCGCAGGAAGGCAGCCTCTATTAAGCGCTCGCTCTCTCTCTCTCTCTCTCTCTCTCTCTCTCACTCTCTCTCTCTCCCCAGGGCCCCAGCCAACCTCAAGGGTCTCCATAGCTATTGTAATTGCTGTATCCTCCCAAATATTTCAAAAGTAATGTACACTTATCTGTGAAGACAAGTTCTCATGACTTGCACCCTATTTGCCTTTATGAGGAAGGGCACAAGGAAGGGCAAATACATCTCAGGTGGGAAGAGAGTAGAGGAAGGTTCCGAGTAGGAGGGAAACTATCTGTGTGTCCCAAGGGGCCATGTGGGGAGAGGAGAAAGACAGAGTGGGGCAAAAAGGTCACACTTATTGTCTTTATTTTTCCCTCCTGGGATGAACCCCAAGGCCAGAAGAGATAGAGATGGTGGACATCTCTAGGTAGGTACAGAAGGAACCTGAGAACATTTGGGGTGGGGACAGTGACGGTCCTCCCTGAGCACAGCCTGCAGGAGCATATGTGAGCCTGTTGGCAGACAGGAGCACAAAGCCACAGTCACTGTGGCCTGGGCACTGGCTCAGCAGAGCAGCAGCAAAGTGGCTGGACATGCCAACCTGTAGCAGCACTGCTCACACTCCCACCACGCACACCTCTGCTGGAGAACAGTGGCCCCCAGAAACACCCAAGTGCTCCCAAGAAGGGCCAACGAGGTGCTGAGAGGGCCCTGGGTTAAGAAGAAGGTGCTACATTCCCCCCAAAGGCCACTTGAGACCAGGGGTCACCAACTCAGGGACCAGCCCAGACCATCCACTCCACAGTGCAGATCAGTGGGAATCCAGGGGATCCCATTTTGACTCAGAACTCCCCTACTTTTCTCCCACTGTAGTCTCTTTGGTCCCCCTTCATCTCCACGGAGGAGACGAGCAGAGAAGAATTCCAAACAACGCCGGGTCCCTTTGGGATATATTATTAAACTACAAAAGACCGAAGTATCATTAAGAGCAAAGTTGTTTTCGCACAAGCCAGTGCTCTTGAGAATCACAATACGCTGGTCATATAAAAGCTTTAAAAGCTACATACATGAGCCACATTTTCTTTATATGTTTGAGTGCAGTCTGAATCCATTGATGACCATGATACACAGTTCAATTCTGTCCTTTGTCCTCTGTCCTAAGAATAAATATCACAGATCATAATTGAGGGAAGCACGTAGAAGGGAGACCTTTCTAGGTAGGAATTAAAATTCTCCACGTTGACTTCATTATCTCTTTAAATCCTCCATGCTTGTGAAGGCATTAATTTTCATTTAATTTAACTCAGTTATTGAAGCTTAAAAGGCTGTGGTAGAAGGTATGGCATTTAACTTTGGAATAGGGTCTATGGTAAGTAGAAAAGGTAAATAGAAATATTTTAATGTGTACACACCCACATGTCCCCACGTGCAGAATATACAAATGAACCACATGTAGGCTCTGACACTAAGCCGCCAAGCAATTATCTGGACTACAGGATCAGCAGAGCCCGAGTCCAAAATTCAGCAGGCAGTTAATGAGCTTAGCATCCATCATCTCTGGCATCCCTGTAATTCTTCGCTGAAATGAAATACACAATAGCTCCTAAAAGCAGTTTGGCTCCCAGCAAGTAAGTTTTCTTCCATTCGCCTGGTCCCAGGGGCTCTCTCTCTCCCTCTCTCTCATTCGCTGCAAGCCCACCCAGATAGGATAAACTTTGCAAACTCAAAGCAGGCCTGCCAGTGGTGGGGGTGGAGACAGTGCCCCAGTCACCTTGCTGCAGGGGAGGCAAGGAGCCACACCATCCAGCCCCACCCCTTGTACTGACCTGGGCAGTGGGAGCGCCAGGCCATCAGCTGTGCGCCTGTCTCTGTTCTGACCCACAGGCTGTCCTAAACTGAACTCAACTCAACTCCATCCCCGCTGCTCTCCTGCTCCCTGTGGAGCGAGCGAGTCCTCCCCTTGCTGGCTCAGGCTTCCCTGCCTTTTTTGGTTTAAATTACTTCTTTGAACTTTGGTCTCATTATTTTTGGATAGTCACTTGGTCTGGAAGACTTTCTTTCCATGGGTTCCTTCTGTTCTCCTTCCTTTTCACTCCCTTGGATGTGCTTCCTAAGGCCTCTTTTTACAGCTCCTTTTGGGTGGTTTTTATTACCTCCATGCATCTTAATCGGTCCAGGGCCACTGTCATCTGCCCCCTGGATTCCTGCTTGTTTGGTTGTTGTACCAACTTCTCAGTTTAAAGGGCCTGGGGAACTCTGCTTCTCCAGCAGCTCAGGACCCAGTTCACGGAGGGGCCTTTTCCAATTCGATGTGGGAAACTGAGTTCCACTGGCATCCCGAGCTGCCACTATGCCCTCCCTCCTCTCAGGGGGCAAAAACCACAGATCTGGGGCTGCCCTTCCATGGTCAACGATCCCATCACACAATTTCTCTCTCCCCTAATAGCAAGAATTCAATAAGAGAGTTGAATTGGTCTGGATGCTCTGAGCTGCAAACTACAGAACAATGTACATCGCAACTGGTCTGAACCATTAAGAAAACATGTTATCTCCCAAAACAAAAGTCCACAGCTAGGGACATTCTGAAGTTGGTCAATTCAGAGATTAATGACATCGAGTACCATCGTTCTGACTGCCCCTCCCACTGTGTGAGCTCGCCCTTGGTCCAGCACCCAAACACCACAATGTCCAACTAGCTATGAACTTGTGCAAATTACAGTGTCTTTCTAGACCTTCATTTTTCTCATCCAAAATAGCTATAAATAATAACAACCTCTTAAATAGCAATTACTGTAGACCAACTAGTCCTCTCAGCCTTAGCATATAGCAATACATTTGATCTGCACAGCAATGCAGTGAAGCAGGTACTGTTATGATTCCCACTTTAAAATGAGGAAACCGAGGCACAGAGAAGTTAAGTGAGCTGCTGTAATCAAGAGCAAAGCTGTAATCTAACTCCTTGGAATTCATGACCCTAACCACTCATGTTACTGCCCCTTAATGCAATAGTAAGTCTGTAGAAACAGTGCTTATCTACTCATGGGCTGAACGTGACTAAATAATGTAACTCAAGCATTTAGCAGAGTGGCGTGAACACAAGTACTCAAAGAATTCGAGTACTCGGCAAAAATTCTACAGCCATTTTAAGTGTATACAAGTCAGCCTGCTACAGGTGGAGAGAATTAGACAGCCCGTTAATGGTTTCTCTTAGGCCAGCCTCTCTCGGTGCCACATATTGCTCTAGTTTTAGTCTAGAACCTAACCTTTGTTTTACTTACAACTCCTTCCTTATACTTCCCTAGCTCTTACTAGATCAAGGAAAACCTTCATGAGTACAAAGTTGCTTGATCTGCAGACTCAGACTCTATCCACCTGGCTGTGACCTTGGCAATCCTGTCCAGGTCTTTCCTCAGGCCTAAGGAAATCCCCCACTGCCATCAATCAACTCAGACTGATTTTAAACCTTTTTCTGTAGTCACTCAGTTCTACCTCTCATTGTTTTCTCCTTAGAAATCATGAGATACTTCAAAAATAGAGACAAACATCTAGAATACTAAAACACACACATCACAACCACAGATACTTTTAAATGTTAATATTATCAGATGTTTCAGGCCTTTTAAAAACTAAAGAAATGAAATGTTAAAGACACAACTGAAGCCCTCTTCCTTCCTTCCTTTCTCCTTTTTGGTAAACACCCTCTCAAAAGTACATGTGTGTAACCCACGTGAACAGGTTTTCCTCTTTTTAGTATATTTGTATACAAATATAGTTATTATAATTTTGTGTTTGGAAACTTTAAAGATAAGTGGTATCACATGGTATGTAAGATTCTGCACCTTGCTTTTTTTTTAATCAATGTTTATTTTCACTTATTTTGTGTTTACTCTTTTCATGCTTCTTTTTTAAATCTTTATTTTTTTCTCCTTCCTCCCTTCAGTTGCATTATCCCCACACCACCACCTTTTCTCCACTTGGCTTCTGCTTTAGAATTAGATTGCATTTCTACGATTCTAATGGTCACTCATAAATTTTTAATACACATACACACTTTTTTCCAAGATCTAATGTGCTTATTAGCTTCAGCACTGTCTCAAACAAGATCAGGATGTCAGTGTGTTTTAACTACTGAGCACCTCCACCACCAACATTCTTTGGTGCTAATTGTCTAGACTTTTAGCTCTGCTTTTTTTAATGCAAAATTTATTTTTACACTATAAATAAATAATGCACTTACTTAAATCCTTTACAACTATTTCTGTCTTGCTTCCAATTCTCCCCTCTAATTTCACTTTTCTCCTTTTAGAACTATGTACACAGGTCTATGAATAGTAAATTTCCTTATTCCTTATGTATCTGAATGTGTCCTTATTTTGCCCTCACAATTAAATAATAATTTAGCTGGGTATGAAATTCTAGGTCAACTGTTTTTCCTCAGTGCTTTGAAAATATTAACTCATTTATATTTGGGGTTCTTACATGGCCAAAGATAATTCTATTGTCAGTCTAATTCCTGTGTAGGTAAGTTGTGTTTTCCTTCTAGTAACTTTTGATATTCAATGTTTATCATTAATTTTCTATAGTTTCATGGCATAAATAGATGTGAGTTTAATTTTATGTGTTCTGTTTGTACTTTATGTGAACTTTCAACCTAAGATTCAGGACTTCAATTCCAAAAACTTATACACCTCTCTATATTATTATTTCTAGAACTCTTAATCAGATGTATATTTGTGCCTCTCAATATCTTTTGTATGCCTCTTAACTGCCCATCATATGTTTGTGTGTATATATGTGTGTGTGTGTGTGTGTGTAAATTATATATGTGCATGTATAGATATATATAGATATATATGTAGAGATCTATATATATATAATTTCTCTTTCTGTCTATATTTAGTTTATATCCCTGAGTTTTATTTTGCCATTGTATTAGTCAGGGTTCTCCAGAAACAGAATCAATAGATAGGTAGATAAATAGGTAGATATTAATTGACTTATACAACTGTGGAGACTGGTAAGCCCAAATCTGCCATGTGAGCCAGAAGGCTTGAGCCAAAGCTACAGATAAACTCCAAAGGCACTCTGCTGGAGAAGTCTTTCTTACTTGGGAAAAGGTGGATATTTTCACTCTATTTAGGGCTTCAACTGATTGGATGAGGCCTGCCCACATCATGGGGAACAATCTGTTTTACTCTAGTGACTACAATGGTAATCTCATCCAAAAACACTATCATAGGAACACACAGAAATATCTGGGCACTCCATTGGCCCCGTCAAATGGACACATAAAACTAACCATTATATTTATTTACATACCCTCTTCCTGATTGTGTCTAAAGTTTATTCCATGTACTGAGTAATTTTTTTAATGTTATAAAATGCTATATTTTTAGTACCAAAATTTACCATTGTTACTTTGAATATTCTCTTATATGTATCTAATTTTTACTTCCTTTGTTTCATCATTTCTTGTTTTTTTCTTTAATTTTTATTACTGTTATTATTATTCCTATATCTCCTCAACAAAAAGATTTATTTTTAAATCATTTCAGATTGTTCTATTATTTTGATTTCACCTGAGATTAATTTATTTTCCCATGTTTTAATTTTGTTTGGTTCCTCTCTTATCACTAACTTTCCTCATGGGTTTCTGAATCTTGGCTGACTGGTTCACCTCGTATGAGCCTACTTTGGAACCAGCTTGGCATTCCCACCTTGGTGTGAAATCAGGGATGTTACTGATTTGAACTTCAAGCCAGCAGGTATCCGACTTAGGTAGGTCTTAGTTCGCAGACTGTGTTCTGTTTTCTCTGGCTTCCATAGACATTATATACAGTTCTATATAAGCTGCAGACTCAAGTTGCTGAACTTTCTTCTGCCTCCTTACGACTTGATGATCAAGGCAGGGATAAAACCGTGTACACCCATTCTCACACTAGCAGGACTGAATGTGCAGCTGCCTTTGCCTCCTTTTCCTGACCTGTGACCCTGCAGGACTGGAGATTCAGCCACGTCTACATTTCTGTCATTTATATTTTACTGGTCACTGCAGTGTGTCAGGAACACAGTAAAGACCTCCAGGTGTGAACTGGCAATACCGTTTTAACTAAAATTCCCCCATCTCTCATGTTTTTCAAGCTCAAGTGTTACAGCTTTTCTAGTGTGTTCTCTCCATATTCTCATCATTCTCTGGAACTTTTTTATGGAAACGAGGTCATTAATCACCACAGCTCTTTTCCAGTTAAATCCTCAACAAGAAACAGATAGCATATTCAAATAGGGTGATTTGGGAAAGTTGAATAAAGGGACTACTTACAAGGGTGTGGCCAGAGTTAAGGGAAATCAGACAGGACCAGTGAAGCTCTCCAAAATAGCAACAGCAGGAAGCCAGTACCACCCTAGGCCCAAAGAAAGGGAGCTACGAACAGAACAAGTGGAATGTTAGAGCTGTGGCTGTAGGAGATATCTGCCTGGCAGGAGTTGTGGCTTTCACTAGAGAGCACGGTCAACTGCCAGACCCTCAGCAGGCAAGGACAAGGGAGCCAATACTCCAAACACCTTCTTCTCCCTCTCTCTGATCTCTCGTTGGTACCTTCCATCAGCCCAACACAACCAGAAGCCAGACTGCAAGGAACTCCTTAGCATGGTCACACAAGGTCAGCCTCTCAACACCAAGCAGGGTAGAAAAAGCCAACAAGTGGGTCTGGGTGTGGTGCATAGAGAACATTCCATACAGTGCACAGACTATACATTTCTCAAGTCACTTCCGTCTTTAAAAAAATAATAATGAAAATAAGTTACCTCCCTTTTCCACATCCCCTCTTTAGCTATTGCCTTTATGCTGCTTTTCTTTCACAGGTCATTGCTTGAAGGAACTGTCTACACGCACTCTCTGAAATTTATTCTTATAATAAACTTGCTATAGTCCAGTTTATGACTTTATATAAACCCTGAAATTTCTCTCAAGTTGGTTGCTGATTTTCTGCTGGACTATAAACCCAGTCCAGACCATTCAACATTTACTGATTTCATTGAGGCTCTCCTTTCCAAAAGCCCCCTTCCCTCTTAGTTTCTGTGCAACCACTTTCCCCCAGTCCTTCTATTACGGGATTGCAACAGCAGCATATAAGAGGCTGAAGAAGCAGCATCCATGCAACATGTACAGGCTCCAAAGGAGTGAGGCCAGCAATGGTCAGAGGCATGGTAGAGGGGTCAAGGTGGAAAGCCCAGCCCAGCAGAGAAACAGCATATGCGATGTCTGTTACTTCTTGTTTGCCATTAGAGTCTACTATTGACCCCGAACTCTGCAAAGTCATTCTTCAGGATGGGAAAAGCTGAAGTAACCTAGAAGGAAGGTAATTTTCCATAGCTAATATATATAGAAACCTGGACAGAGGACTCTGATTTTGTTTCAAAAATACAGAAATCTCAGCCTGCCATCAACACTCTGTTCATTTGGTGGGACCCCCTTCACCCAGGCCACTTCCTCTTCCCTTCAGAGTGCCATGGGCAATGCTGAGCTTTTCTAGCCAACAGCACTTCATCCTGTGGGATGTGGGAACTGCTGAGTGCTAAGCAGAGACAGGGCCATCAGCAAGTCCTGTCCTGGCAGGCGTGCAACCTCCTGCTGCCCCTTCATTCCTCTGACAAGTGAAGGAGGTGAGAAGAGAAAAGTAGGGTGGAAGAAGAAGAGGTGCTGAAGACTGAGCAGGCAGGTGGAATTCAAAGTCCTTTTTTCCAAATTAAAGAGACATAGTCTCTGCCAGGGCTTCTGGGCACTGATACAGTAATAAGTCAAAACCCAGCATTCAGCTCCTTGCAAATAGGATGGATCCACCTCTCCCCACCTTGGAGCGCGGACAGAGAGCCGTTGAGAAGCCCAGTGGAAAAAGCTGAGTATGGCTGGGCAGACCCACACAGGCCTTTGCCTCTGGATCCCCTTGAGTTTCCTCCCCAGGAGTGCTTGACAAATATGCAGGGCTAAGAGGCTGTCCAAGGAATGCAGCCGTCTCAGCCCTTCATTACCAAGGCTCAAAACCAGCGGGCAGGAAGAGCAGACAGAGAGAGCTGGGTAGGATCCGTCTTCGCAGAGGTTTGGAAACCCGAGATCCCCCTGACTGAGCAGGCTGGATTGATGTGGTCTGGCCTTGGAGCAAGGGGCTGGGCAGAATGACCTCCGTTGCTCAGGGCCAGCCTGGTGGGTCTATGAAAAGAGATGCTTGATTCCCTCTCAGGCTCTACCCAAGTGACTCTGAAATATTCCTAGACATTGTCAGGAGAGTCCACGGTGGGTGAAACAAAGAGCCATGAGCCCAGATTTTGAGTTTCAAGCCATTCCTCAGCCCCTCACCCCATGTGTTTTGTTTTATGTCTGTTTGCTGAGTCCCCTTCTCTGACAAACAGGAAGAACCTTGAGGACAGAGACTCTTTCCCCTGCTACCCCATCCCGCTGAGCTGGGCCGGGCTGCCTTACAGAGGAGAGAGACTGTTTGCCACAAGATCACTTCTCTGAGTTGCAGTTTGTCATCCACAGGGCTGTGGAGAGGATGAGCAGATCGGCGGTGGCAAGAATGACAAGGAGGAATAAACCTGGAATCATGATGATGATGACTCATTTACGTCCTTCCTATTTATACTCTACTCTTACGTCCACCAAAGAGAAAGAGGTTAGTCAAAAGATGTAGACACATTGCCGTCCCAGACCCAGAAAGCCAAATTTCTTGTCTAGAAGAAAATTCCATCAAATATGAAGGTTAAATGGGGACCCAAATCGAATACCTACCTACCTGGAGACATCTGAACTCTATTGAGGGGCCTGTGTACAGACAGGTACATTAGACGGGTAACTGTAGTGGGTTGAATAGGTAAGTGAGAGAGAGAGAGTAAATCAGCAGAAGTTCTGAGTAAGGATTTGTGGATAAGGTGGGGAAGTTGGAAGAAGAGAGGCAAGGATGGCTCTCTGCAGGTGGTGATGGGCAGGGGATGGAATGCATGGAGGCTGAGGCCCACAGATATGCAACCAAAAGCATTTTAGCAGAGACTATGAATAATGGCAAGTAGGCACATGGTAAAACTGAGCTGAGGGAGTGAGGAGGTGGGGAGAGGTAGTGCTTGAAGCTCCAACTCAAGAGATTGGAATTAAAATAAGAGGACATAGACAGCCAAGTGGGAAATCCATCCAAATATCTGTGGAGGTATGCACGACAGTGTGGTCTCTCAAGGAGGACTGGGGAACCTCTGCTGATGCCTGAGGGTTTCCAGTGCAAGCAGACCAAGGGGAGGACAGATGCTTTCTCAGAAGAGCTCAGAGTCAAGCAGAGGTGAGATTAGCAGCAACAAGCAAGTGAGGGCATGCATCTCTAGTCAAGCTTTAAGGAGAGAGCTCCCCGTATCCTAGAAACGAACAAAAACGAAAACCCCACTCTGCAGGTTGGGATGGATATAAGAAGGCTTAATTTAACATCTGTGAGTTACATCTGATATCTCAAGGGTTTGGGAAATCACGCTGGGACAGCCGACGACAAAGGAGAGTCACTGCATATACATTCTTCATGGTACTGGGCACTTAGGACTGAGAGGTGAGGTGAGGACTTGGCCTTGGCATTGGTGGCTGCCCTGTGCCCACAGCACGGACAACCCACAGTGTCAAGCAGGCTCATTTCGAAAGCCCATCTTCTCCAGTCTGCCTTAGTTCAAGAAATGATTTTCGGATGTTTGTCTGAAGCCAGGCACAGTTTTTGGTACTGGGAAGCACCAGCATGGGTGTTCCTGCCCTAGAAGAGATGATTGCCTTCGAACAAGGAAAATGGAACCTGAAAAAGTCAACATCTGAATAAGATCTTTTCAGGTGATGCCAAATAGGATGAGGGAAACAAACATCTAAGCTCCCCAGGGAAGGAAGTGGCATGTCAGAGAGTCACAGACATCATGGCGGAAGCGGCGAGGCACATGCCCACCCAAGGAGTTGGTGTCTGTCCCGAGACTGGAATGGCAGTAAAGGGCAGCCAGAGCGCCACAGGGAGGGCCAGAGGGAGAAGCTTTCCTGGAAGAAGGAGCCGAATTTTCAGAGATGTAACCTGGTTCTGGGGTTTGTAAAACAGCAAAATAGTAAGATGATAGGCACTGCTAAGTGTTCGTTGTTCAGAGCGAAGGCTGTGGCTAAGATGTCACATACACGGATGGAAAGGGAGAAGAAAAAAGTCAGATACGGAATGTTTACATGGGACTTAACAGAAGTCAAGAGTAAAAGAGGGACCAGAGCCCTGGACAGCCGGTGAGCAGCAGGTTCTCCATGTGTGCGACTCCTAGTTAATTAGCTCGTGCTCACAGAGCCTGTGAGAGTGTGGTCGCCGAGCTCACACCTGAATACTGCTCTAGGGGACAATTTTCAAGACCCTGAGCAGAGCCTGAGTCTGTCTCCAGGAAGGCAATTTAGAAGAGCAGAGAGAAAAGCACAGTGAGCATGTGCCTGGGGCTTCCCCACTCTCCAGGGTGATGATCACAACCCATGCATCCAGGGTCTGTCTTTCTGCAAGCTGGTCAGTGCCTCAAGGCATGTGGCTATGTTCACTGTGTGTCCACAATGTAGCCACAGTGGTCACATCAAGGAAGAGAGCAGGCCTTCTCACCACACTCTCAATCTTGCTATTATTTCAAATCAAGGAGATAGGAAGGTGGCCAACACCAAATGCTGGACTCATTTCTGAGATCCTTAGACTCCAGGCCTGGTGGTCCCACCAACTCTCCATGCCATTTTCCCTGTCTGCATTTTATACTATATATAATGTTAGGACACTGGGTGTTGATATCTAAGGGCTCTTCCCACTCTGGAAGTTCTGTAATCAGAGGAGATCCATGGGAACCCTTAGCAGCTACAGCACAGAAACCTCAAAAACTCAAGCAGATCAGGTGCATTGGTTAGGACAGCATTTGGCTGCAAATAACAGAAAATGCAACTAACGATAGCGTAAGTTAAATGGGGTTTATTTTTCTCTGATACCAATAAGCTGAATGGCTATACTATGGTGTCTATCCTGAGTAAGGAAGACGTAAACTTGGGTTAGAGGGGACTGATTATCAGCTAAGGTCCTTGGTGCAGGGGGTGAGGGATGGGGGCACAGGGAGCATGATACCACCTGAGATTTCACTCAGGCAGTGGAGCGCAAGCGAGAGAAGACACCTGGTGGTCAGTGAGGGGATGAAGTGGTTTTCAAAATCCGAGGAAGAGTTCTGGGAGCTGAGAGGTCCGGAGTGTGGTCTTGAGACCAGACTGCTGGAGGGCGGTGAGGTTGAAGAGGGAGTTCATGACTAATCACCTGGGCTTTAATCCTTTCTCTGCACCCTCTGGAGACCCAACTCCCGCTTGGCCCCACCCCACAAATCCCGTCTAGAATAGTAAGAGAGAAGAGGTGCGAAGTGGTGAGAGCACAGGAGGCCGGTCACCCATGACGGCCGGCCCTGAACGTGGGGGGACCAGCCAGCACATGGCAGAGCTGAGCAGCAAAGGAGACTGGCGGAACTGAAGGTCTGCACCTGGAATGGAAGCAAGAGCAAGGGAGGAGCTGGGAGAAACCACCCCTCTGTCTGCAGGGACACCAGAGAAGCCCTGGAGCGGCTCCCTTTTTGCCGATGGCCTCCCTGTGCTGCAAAGACCCATCTCATTCTGGCCACAGGAAGCTCTTTAGCATCTGCCTGTTGTGACTTGTCACGCTGCCATGTCACGATGGACTTAAGTGGTCATTTCTCTTGTTAATGCCTGTATTACTTTTCCCTCCCTCTAGATGAAGCTTGTCCAACCTGCGGCTCGCGGGCCACACACGGCCCAGGATGGCTTTGAATGTGACCCAACACAAATTCATAAACTTTCTTGAACCATTACGAAAATTACACATGGCCCCTTTTTTTTCTTTTAGCTCATAAGTTATTGTTAATGTTCATGTATTTCATGTGTGGTCCAAGACAATTCTTTTTCTTCTAATGTGGCCCAGGGAAGCCAAAACTTGGACACTCCTGCTCTAGATCCTAACTGCCACTGCGCCTTTAACTCTACCTATTGAATGCCACCAGCATCGTAACTTATAAGACACCTCCAAACAAGGGAGCATTAGAATGTCCCCACAGAATATCAGTATCAGCAACCCACATGGATTGTTATCCCCCTGGAATGTAAGCTCCAGTAGAGCTGCATTTTGCAATTTGCTCGGTGTTGATTCTCAAGGATAAAGTCAAGGCCTGGCACACAGTAGGTACCTAATAAATATTTCTTGAGCATTGCATACAAGCAGCTGTGTTAGACAGCATTTGTGTGGTACTCCAGCATAACACCTAGTAATATTCCTCCTTGCCAGTAATCTATCATCCTGCCAGAGTCTGGGCACCTGGACCCTTTCTTGACACAGGTGAAGTTTCCACCCACCTGAGCTCTCATGTTTTTTGTGACTCCAGTGTCTCGGCCACCTTACCTCTCAGGGCACTTGTCCTGATTCCCCCGGGCCCACAGGTTCCCAGGGACCTAGCATCTGGAAGCACACACACTGCTTCCTTCTGGGGCTGGGAAGGCAGCACTTGCCTTCTGGGAGTCAGAATGGCTTTGAAGCCTTCCAGAAGCCAACTCCTGGATTGCTCTCCGGCCCCCACCCCTCTGCCACTTGCTGGTGCTTTGAACAAATGCTTTGGCTGTGACTCCTTCAGGGAGGCATAAAAGGGTCAAGGGAAGGCAAGAGCCAAGTGTTTCGGTTCTCCAGTGAGTGGGCAACTCAGGAGGAAGTGAAATCCAGGTAAATCCTCATCATCGCCCCCCAACACTCCCATCCCCCCTTTTTCTAATGGAAACAAAGTGGATATGAGGTGAAACATCTGGTTTGCTTTGAGCAGACTCTGCTTATCTTTTCTTTTTCTCCTCATTTTTAACCCTCTTTCTGCCATGGGAAGTTGGCCTCACCCTCCACAGATACTCCAACTCTCAGAGTACAACCAAGGCACAACCTCCTTGAGGGGTCTTGTTCCGCTTACACACTGCATGGGGTGATTGCCTCTTCCTCCCTCCTTTGGCCCCCACAGATCTGAATTGAGCTTACAGCATTAAACAATGTCTGCTGCTTCCTTCATTCAATAATCGTCCACTGCCAGCACTGCGCTAGCTGCTAGAGGCATGGTAAGAAGCAGGACAGACCTGGTTTTTTGGAAGCTTCTATCTCAGTGCAGGAGACAGACAACAGAGTGAACCAATAAATAAAAAAGTCACCACAACTTGTGATAAGTGCTTCAGAAGGCAATAACTAGGGTGTTGTGAAAGATCACAATGGGGGCAACGTCACAGAAGGTCAAGGAAGGTTTTGGAAGTTCAAAATGTCACAAGAGGGCTTTCTGTAGAGAGGACATTTAAATTGAGGTATTGAGGATGATATGGAGACACTATGGAAAGAATGAGGGGAATTTTGAGAGAAAAACAGTAATATCTTAAAGGGACAGAAAGAGGTCAGAGTTTTCTTCTAAGAATTGTAGAAAACAAAAAACTATGGTGACATAACACAGAGCATCCTGTGTTCAGTGAGTGAGGCAGAGGACAGTGGTGTGACGAGATCAGAAAGGCAGAGAGCAGAGAGCACAGCTTGGGTTTTATTCTAGGTCATTCATTCCCAAGCCATGGTATGCATACCCCTGGGGGTGTGTGCTGGGCCATTCAGGGGTACATGGAAAATAATCAGTAATGGAAAAAAAAAAAACAAGTAAAGGAAAAAATTGCAAAACATTAGTTACTGAACAATAAATGTTAAGTTTGAATCACCACTAATGGAGACACCTCAAAATTAGATGTTAGCAAATGACGAGTGGTGAGGACGTGGCTGTGAATCCTTCCCCCAAACCGCTCTTCCACCAGTCATTAAGTACAGTTTCGGAAGAATCCATTTGTAACGTTTCCAGAACCTTCCCAAACATATAAATACATCCATAGCCAGACTTTTTGATCAGTTTAGTTATTGACTGAGTAAAAGTAAATGTATTATCTTTAATCATGATTCTTTTCTAGTAGGTTTTTTCTTTTTATGTTTAACATAGTTTCAGTTATTATTGTCAGTGATTTTTAAACATGTTACTTGGGGATCAGTGGTTGAAAACAGGAACAGTTAAAAAGCCAAAACTTGATGTAGATTATAACCATCCCCAAGTACTTCTCAACACGTGTCCACAACTATGAATACATCCACACCTGGAGATAGTAAAAAGGTGTGTGCCTTGGGTACTACACAGAAGAAAAGGAAATACTCTGAAGAGTATATTAAATACGGGTTTTCATATGTAGGTAATAATGACTGTCCTAAGCCTTTGTGTGTGGTGTGTGGGGAAATATTATCCAATGGTTGCATGAAATCCTCTCTGCTCATGCAACACTCAGAAACTAAACATCGTGTATATAAAAACAAAGAAACACATTCTTTTCAGTACTTACAAAAGTGTCCAACAGTTACTTCATACATGATGTCAGGAAAGACAAACAATGAGGATGCAGCTGAGGCTTCATGCCATATTGCTTATCACATAGCTAAATGTGGTAAAAACCACAGCATAGTTGAACATTTAATTTCTCCTTGCACGAGGATACTGGTTTTTGTATGTTTGGGGAAGAACATGTCCACAAAATCAATACTGTCTCTTTTAGAAACAATACAATGTCTCAACGAATTCAGGAAATGTCTGATGATATTGAAGCTGTAGTAGTAGATAGAATTAGAAAAAGTAAATTCTTTTCCATCCAGGTTGATGAAAGTGTAGATGTTGCTGATTTATCTATTTTGCTTCTTATCACGAGGTACTTGGTAGGAAATGAAATTGAGGAAAACCTGTTGTTTTGTTACCCATTGACAGTACCATAGACAAAGATATTTTTAATGCAATCAATGGTTATTTCATTAAAAAGGACATTAGTTGGTCGAATTGTTGTGGTGTGTGCACTGATGGAGGCAAGCCTGTGTTGGGTTGTTTTATAGGCCTGTGCAGCTGAATTAAAGAAGTAGCTCCCCATGTACCTGGAGCCACTGCTGCATTCATAGACAAAGTCTTGCATCCAAGCCTCTTCCTAGTGAACTGAAAGATGTTCTTGATGTAAAAGTCGTAAATTTTATTAAGTCACAACCACAAAACTCCAGATTGTTTAAAGCTCTGTGTGAAGAAATGAACAGCATTCACAGCACATTCCTCTTGCACACGGAGGCAAGGTGGCTCTCATGACGAAGTACTTACACGGATGTTTCAACTCAGACATGAAAGTCCAGGTATTTTTTTAAGACAATCATTTCCCTCTTGCTCCAAAGTTTCAGGACAGTGACTGTCTTCAAATTCTTACAATTTATCAGAAATAAACAAACTCAACTTGAAACTTCAAAACAGCTCAATCACTATATTCAAAGTAACAAAAGTGAGTCAATGATTTAAAAACTGGACTTTTGGAAAGCCTGTATTGAAAGAGGTCAGCCTAAAGTTTTTGAAACACTGCACAACTTCTTATCTGAGAATGACTTGCCCCTATCCCAATATGTGAAGGAGAATATTGTAAGTCAGTTGGAAGGTCTTAAATTGTCCTTTTATACATACTTCCCTCAGTGTGGAAAAGAAAACAACTGGATTGCAGATTCCTTCAATGAAGAATTCTTCAAAGAAGCGAAATTTTCCATCGATGAAAAGGAGCAGTTAATCAAACTTTTGACCAATTTTTCTTTAAATTCTGATTTTAAAAGAAAGTATCTTATTACCTTCTGGGTAGATGTCAGAATACAAACAGCTCAGAGAGAAGGCACTCAAATATCTCTTACCATTTACTAATACTAAACTAGTGGAGAGAGGTTTTTCTTCTTACACCTTCATAAAAAATAAGTACTGCAACAAGCTTAATGCAAGTCCAGATTTAAGGCTGTATCTTGCATCTTTTGAGCCTGATTTCAAGAAACTAAGTGCATCAAAGCAAGCTCAACGATCTCACTAACAATGTTTCAATCAGCTAGTGATCTGCATAACAATTATTATACTTTTCAGATAACACAAAAAATATTATTATTAATAGTAAACTAAAAGTTTGTTAAATACTTGATCATCATTATCAATATTTAACTGTTACGGATATTGTAAAATTAAATCTGTGGTTTGTGCTTTCAGTGTAGTAATTATTCTTTCCTAACTTATTACTTCATTTTCACTATTTTACATTAAGAAAGTCACTGAACAAAAGTGTCAGTATTTAAAAACAGCTGTTGTACAAACAAGGGTTACAGTTTACAGAAATGGGCTTAAAAGGGGTACACAAGTGGATAACATGTTGGGAACCACTGTCCTGTGAGATAGCCCTCACGGAGAAGGAGATAACTGACACGGGTCCCGAAGACTGAAGAGTGTTTCATAGGAGACAGAAAGTGAGTTTTGTGGGTCCAAACTGAGATGTGCTCAAACACAAAAGGGTCAGTCCTATGGAGTGTGTGCTAAGGAAACAGACTGGACACAGGAGCTGCCAGTCTCAGAAAACATTCTGAGGACCCAATGTGAAGAGACAGACCCCATGAAGAGGCTCACCATGCATGGTAAGTTGGGCCCTGCCAAGATGCCCTACCACCAAGGGACAAGGCACAGCCATCTGAAAAGAGTGGGAGCTATGGATGGACGTGAACATTCAAGCATGAGGCAGTTCTCCCGATGACATACGCCACCCCACCACTATTATGAGGAAGAACCAGGCCATGGGCTGAGGGTTGGGAGTTGGGTCTCCAAGAAATCCATCCAGGCAAGATCATCCCAGAGACTGAGAGAAACAGACCTAGGAATAATCCCAATCTTGTCACCTAGACAGAAGGGGCTACGTTCCAGGTGCTCCATGGGGCACGGTGCTCCTTCTTGGGTATCAGAAAGAGGATCGGAGAGTTTCAGAGAAGACCTCTCAGAGCCTGGAGGAAAGGGCACCGAGAGTCAAGGAAACAGCAAAAGCAAAGATGTACAGAAGGAAAAGCACCAAAACAAAGGAGCTGAGTAACAATGTAAATGCAGCTAGACTCCTAAGAGAACAAAGACCTTGTAGAGAAAGGCTGTATCTCTAACTATATGGCCCACAAGGACACTCTTTGAATCCCTACAACAATAATCTTCATTTTTTCCTGCTCCAAAGCTCCTAAGGACTAAAGCAAATGCCCATTAGTAAAAGGAGGCTCACTGTGTAGAGGATCCCCATGCCTCTTCATAAAAAGAGTGGGGGAGTCTCAGAATGGGGTGGGTAAGAGCATCATTTAGTCTCTCCACATGACCGCTGTGCTTTCCCCGTACCTCAGTCACTGCTCTGTGATGAGCAACCCAACAGCCTGCTGAAAGCGCCTTGAGCGTTTCACACTTACTCGCTCAAGTCCATGCTGGGCCTGGGAGGCTCAGAATGGCTTCAGATGAGTTGTGTGTGTCCCAGCTAAGCGCTCTTGAAAACTTGGGGCACCATCAACATTGTGTTTCGACTGTTTTTACTCTCCCCCACCTCAAGTCTCCTAACGTCACAAAGAAACTTACCCATAACCCCAAGCCACTTCCCAGACTCAACGTGTAAACATTTCCATGAGCTGAGAAATGAAAGAGATAGGCATGTGTTTGACACCTGCTTCCTTTCCTAAGGTTGCCAAAGCACTTGTTTTCATTTGCTCACTGAGTAACAGAAAGCCAGGCGGCTATTCCTTTTCTCTCTGCAGATCAGCAATTTACTTGTAGTAAGGTTTTGATTTTGCTAAAATTCCATTTCGACAAAGCATGAGGAAGAACCCGAGTGTTTGATGTAAATTTTATCTGCACAGTAAATTGTGGTCCATTTAATGTTGTCACAAGTGCAGGATTTCCTCCCTTTTGTGGCTGAATAATGTTCCATTCTCTGTGTGTGTGTGTGTGTGTGTGTGTGTGTGTGTGTGTGTATGTACATACATAGATATAGATATGAGGGCTGTCCAGAAAGTATCCAACCATGTAATATGAAAAAATAGCATTTATGGCTGAATTTTTTTCCAGACAGCATTCCTATATATGTACATATGTACATATATTACACATTATATATATTACATATTATACCGAGGGTGCCAAAAATGTATACACATTTTAAGAAAGGAAAAAACTGTATTAAAATTGTAATACTCCATAGACACTAATAACAAAAGATAAATACAAGTCACGTTTGACTTCCGCAATGACAAGAGGTACTCAAAGTGGGTACCATCAGCATCCAGACACTCCTGATTATGGTGAACTACTGCTTGAGCAACATTGACCAAAGTGTCCACTTGTATCGGTACGCATGCTGTTTCAATTTCTTCCCGAAGTACCACCAGTGTAGCCAGTTCTCTATGGTACACTACACCCTTTAAGGTCCCCCATAGGTAGGAGTCAAGGGATGTTAAGTCAAGAGAATGGGGGGAAACTCAATGTTCTCAAATTGCAAATACCACTTCAAAATGGTCTTGTGATACTTGAACAACAACTGTGCTTCTACCATTCTCTTTGACTGTCCTGCCTTGTCGCATGGTGGCTCTAGAATTCATTAGATTAATGAATGTTTGAGCAAACATCATACTAAACATTGCTACTGTAATTCAATTCAACTTTGAAAAGTAATACATAGATAACAAAAAACATATAATGTGTATATGTTTTTTGGCACCCCAGTATATAACATATACATAACATATATATAACATATGTATTACATTTTTTTATCTATCCATCAATAGACAATTAATTTGTTTCCATATATTAGCTATTGTAAATAATGCTGCAATGAACATTGGAGTGTATTTATCTTTTGGTGACAGTGATTTCATTTCCTTCAGATAATACCGAGAAGTGGAACTATTGGATCATTTGGCAGTTCCATCCTGAATTTTTTGAGGAACCTTTATACTGTTTTTCATAGGGGCTGTACCAATTCACTTTCCACCTACAGTGCACAAGATTCTCTGTTCTTCACATCCTCACCAACACTTGTGATCTCTTGTCTTTCTGATAATAGCCATTCTAACAGGTGTGAAGTGATAAATAGTTGTTTTGATTTGCTTTTCCTCAATGATTAGTGATGTTGATCACCTTTTTAAGTACGTATTGGTTATTCATAGGTCTTCTACGGAAACAATGTTTATTCAGATCCTCTGCCAATTTTTCAACTGAATTTTTTTCTTTTGAGTTGTATGAGTTCTTTATGTAGTTTAGACATCAAACCTTTATCAGCTATATGATATTTGCAAATACAGTTCAGCTTATTAACCACTACAAGTGATGCCCACTGGGCATCCCATACAAGTGTCACTGTTATGACCACTGATTGCCCTATAAGTTTAGCAAAGAAATAAAGGAAGAATTAGGCCTAGCCCCCAACAAGTTCATAGACTCGTACTAGAACAAGGATCTCCTTTAAGATTTACTGTGATTGGAGCATAGAAACAACCAGAAGTCCAGCAAAGGGGGACTAATTAAATAAAAGGTAACACTGCTATTAGGCTGACCAGACATACCATTTTAAATGAGACAGAAAACAACAAATACCATCCCATTTCAAACAGTACGTATGGTCAGCCTAAATTCAAGGTTACTGTAGGCTGACCATATGTACCGTTTGAAATCCGTTGTTCTCTGTCCCATTCAAAATGGGATGTCTGGTCAGCCTACCTTCCATGCAATAAGAAAATGAGATCATTATAAGACAAGTAGCTATAAGTGGGCTGATAACAAATGACCCTCAAAATATAGAGTTAATAAAAAAAAAAAAAAAAAACCAAACTATGGTACAAATGGTAAATATAGTATGCTACCTTTGTGTACAAGAGGACTCAAATTCATTCACTTCTCCCAACCCAGATGTACTCTCTGCGTCTATAACAATATTTATATTGTCATAAAATGGCCCTGGGAAAATTCACACACACACACACACACACACACACACACACACACACCTATATCCTTTTGTACCCTTTTTTAACCCATGGACATGCATTTATTACTTCCTATTATGTACTTATGCTTTATTATTTCTATTAAAATCCAGATAATTAAATAACTGCCCATAGGTAATAGACATGCAGAGAACAGTGGCGTGTCAGAAGGACTTGAGGAATTCAGAGACCCTCTCAGGTTGAAGCATCAGAAACAACCCCACAGAGGAGGCCAGGTGCTGGGAGTCGACAAGAATGTCCATGTGAAGAAAAATTTGGATCTCTAGCCACTCAGTAAGGGAAGTCTGCAGGCCCAGGCTAAGAATCTGGCATTTGAGGGCCAGTCAATTCAGATGAATCATAGCCTTTAGCATCATTACTTTGAGAGGAAGGCCCCAGATTCAAGGTGACACCAGAAGTGCCCGGTCAGCACCCCTGGATAACCCTCTACCTGGGTAAACTGAGGTGCGGGGGGGAGGGTGTGGTTAGCAGCTCACGCTCAACCCTTTACGAGGCAATGCAATCACATCCTACACTTTTCAGAATTACCATTGCTGGTTTGGGCCTTTGTACGAGTTCCAACCCTTTTTATGATTTTTCCAGCCTCTTTTTCATTCTCCTTTTGCTTTTGGTTTCACAACATACTTTGGCCTGCTCCCCGCCTCTTTGAGCCAGTTACTACTTCTCAAGAGAAACTGACTTAAGAAGCAGTTGCTCACTGGACATGAATTCGCCTCCTGGGGTTTCCTCACCTAATAGCAAGTCCCCTCCAGCTTCTACAGCAAGGGGAGAAACACCTCAGCCCTGTATTCTGAATGGGACCAGAAAGAGGTCCAGGATCCTGGGGCATTTCAGAGATCTACACTGAACGGAGGCACATCATCCACCCTCCAGGTCCTCACAGGTCACTCCTGGACCAGAGGTGCCCAGAGCGTCAGCTTTCCGCAGCTAGGCAGGGAACCCTTTGATTGGCTTATCTCAGGACACATCTAAGGAAGAGTGGAACCAGTAGCTAAGCTTCCTCCCAAATACCTGGCAGCAATCAGATCAAGACTAATCCCAACACCTAGCACCCAGCCTGCTGCCGTGTCTGAGCTGCCCCCATCACTCATTCCAGTGGAGAAAGACACGGTCGGCAGCTGTAAAACTCAATGGTCAGTGAGTTTTACAAAGAGAGGCCATGTGATGCTAAGCCATCATCAGTTCTTTGCAGTTGAATATCTATTGAGTTTACCCGTGATACCAGAGCAGACCCACGGGGAAGCAGATGCAAACTGAAGGAAGCTCAAGAGGTTATTTAGCCCAGCCCCCTCATATTACATGTAAGGAAACAGAGTCCAACAGCTACCCATGTAATTTTAAAGCTAATTACTGCTGGGAGCAGGGAAACTCACTTCCATATCAAAGTGTATTCCATGGGCTCGATTCATGGATGCATGTTATTTTAGGACTGGAATGTTCAGGAAGGAGGGTCTTAAGACAGAGTCAGGGATTTCAGAAAATATCAAGGTGCTTCTACCTGTGGGGAAAGACAAGGTGAAGGGAGTCGGTTTTCCATTACTGAGTGGGACATACCACCACAAGAGTTTGTGGCTTCAAATAACAGCAACTCCTACTTTGCTCATGAATCTGAGATACAGGCAGGTCTTAGGAAGAAACTCATGTCTGCTCCTCTTAGCATCAGCTGGAGCAGCCAGAAGGTTGGGGTCATCCGAAGACTCATTCACTCACATGTCTAGCTGTTGGTACTGCCCATCAGCTGGGACATCAAGTAGGGCTGTGGGTAGGACCCTACATGTGTTCTTTTTATGTGGCTTACTCAGAGTATGGTGTGTGGCTTCCCAGGGTAGTGTCCTGAGAGAGACCCAGGCACAAGCCAAGTTGTTTTGTATAACCCAGGCCTAGAAGTCAAGCAGCATAACACATGGCATACTCTATCTGTTATCAGAGTCACAAAGCCTGGCCCATTTTCAAGGGGAAAAGCATCGGGCTCTCATTTTTGATAGGAGGAATGACAAATAACTTGTAGACACATTATAAAACCACTATAGTTGGTCCATGCTCTTCCCAAACTCATTGAACTGATTTGCAAGTTTCTTCCCAACAAATTACTGGGCAGGTCCTGAGTAAAAATGTAAACATATAGGCTTCCTCAAGCCAACAGAAACACCACAATGGAGGAACATCATTTCTAATGCTCCTGGTATCCAAAATCCTTGAATCGGCCAGCTTGCCTCAGATTCTATCACCTAAAACACAGCTGTCTCAAGAGTCAAAAACAAAGGATGAGTCTGCTCATATTCCAGGTCCCTGAAGCTGGGAATTCAGGGAAGATCATGAGAATCCAAAACAACCAGTGAGAGTTCCATTGAGGGAGAAACAGAACAAGCACTCACCAGCTTTCAAAAACAAAGCACAAGGTAAGGATCTTAAGGTCCAAAGAAAGCAAGAGAGAATGATGACAAAGTGGTTTCTTAATTGACTAGGGGAGGCTGCGTGGGTCTCACTTCCTCTAGCTAACTCCTTGGAGATTTACATGCACGGGAATGATTTTTGTCTCCCTGGTTTAATAAGGAAATGCCCTCTGGGTTTCCCAGGAAAGGTGTGGTGTAGAGGGACTGAAGTGCCCTCTGACGAAGCATACGTTTCGGTGAGCTTTCTAAGTGACTAGGTCTCCCACCACACAGCATGCTTCTTGAGGGCTAAGGCAGAGTACCTTCCGTCTGCCTTTAATAAAATGTGAAACTGCAGCACATTGACTTCTTTGTCCCACAGTCACACCACAAAAACAAACAAACAACAACAACAAACAGACTCAGGATACAGGATGGTTAAACCACACAGAACGAATGAATTTTGACAACAGAGGAAGTAGAGGCAAGATCAAGGCTTAGAAATCATGTAAAAGAGAAGAGAAAAACATGTAAAAAGGCAGGAGAATAAACATTAAGGAAACAGTTAAAGGTGGGGATGGGGGGATTATAACTCCCCTAACAGGAAGGCTTCTTCGTCTCCCAGAGAGTAGACCCCTATGGGCACTGTGTTTAGAGGAGCTCTTCAAGGAATGAATTGGAGTGGAGGAAAAAGCCAAGTTGAGATCGTGGGAAGATGAAAGAAGACATGAGAGAGAGAGAGAAAGAGGGAGTGTGTGTGAGAGAGAGAGAGAGAGGAGTGCATGTGTGTGTGTGTGTGTGTGTGTGTATACATGTGTGCATGTGTGTGTGTGTAAGCGTGTGTGTGTATGCGTGCGTGTGTGTGTGTGCGCGTGTGCATGCATGTGTGTCCGTGTGTGTGTGCATGTGTGTGTGCGCGTGTGTGTGCATGTGTGTGTGTTCGTGTATGCATGCATGTGTGTGTGCGTGTGTGTGTGCGTGTGTGTGTGTGTGTTCGTGCATGCATGCATGTGTGTGTGCGTGTGTGCGCACGCATGTGTGTGCGTGTGTGTGTGCGCGTGTGTGTGCGTGTGTGTGCGTGTGTGTGCGTGCGTGCGTGCGTGCATGTGTGTGTGTGTGTATAAAAGGATGTGTGAGTCGGGGTGGGGGAGAGGAAGGAAAGAGAGAAAAAAGTTGGCACTTGAAAAGTCTTTCCTTATGTGGAGGCCACAGTAAATCAGACAATACTGAAATTCTGCACAGATTAAATGCCCGACAGAAAACTTGGAAGCAAATGAGGAATTATATCACACAACCTCAGTGTCATGTAAATCTCACTGGACAGGGAAATCAAAATGTTAGCAACAATTACATTCTTCTTATAACAAAACTGGTTCTGAAAATGGAAAAAAGAAGAATGGAAACACTTCTGCAAATGATTAAAGGGAGAGTGGGGATCACGGGTGGGGGAGAGCTGGGAAAGGGGGGCGGGGTGGGCTGGCAGTGATAAATATAGAACCATAATTTCAGAGACGGTAGGAAACACTTTGTGTGTGTTAATTGGGAATGCATTCTGGAGGCTGCAGTCTGTTCACCATGAGTGTCGTGACCTTGGGTTCCTTGGGGGAGCATGGGCTCCACCCTGTCCCCATGGTGAAGGGAAGAAGCAAGAAACTATGTCATTCAAAGGATGAAAGAAGTTCCAGTTTATATGGTGGAAGGGACCATTTTTTTGTTTTGTTTTTTGTTTTCCTGTTTCAATCTTTGGATTAAAGAGAGACTGGGGGACGACAGCAAAGCCAAGGAAAGAGGCGCAGCGACGGGATAGTTGGAGAACTGCCTCACCCCCTGTTATCGTGACACGATGGAGTCTCTTTTCTGCTCTTAGCCACCAAAGAGCCTGGTTAGTCAAATGGGCATTTGACCCGAGGGAATGGAGGAGGCTGGGAACTGTCTTTGGGAAGAGGACTCGTCCCACTTATGTGGGGTCACTCCTGGCTTTGGAAGTGACAGCAGTCCCTGGGTCTGTGTCTCAGCGCAGAGAAGAGTGGGTCAGACTGGTTCTGGTGAACAGAAGAGTTCAGGTCCATCATGCATTTGGGCTAAAACTCTTGGTTTTGAATGAGCAAACTGATTAAAGGATAATCCTTCACTAAATATCTGCCAATTAACTTTTTTGTCACTTGCTTTTCAAATTATCCCCACCTTCCATCCCTTCACATACTTACGGAACACAACAAGAATAGTTAGAGCTTAGGCCTCAAAGATGACCTGGGGTCATAATGCCCAAGTAATAGTTGTATCCCAGGTGGACAGGTGGTGCTTGGAGAGCTCAGTACAACTTTGATAAAAACCAAGATTCCTAAGTCATCCCAGACCCACCTATCAGAATCTCTGGGGGTGATGGGGTTCAGAAATCTGCATTTGTAATGAGCTCCCAGGTAAGTCTCATGTGGCCAGCCCAGCCCCTGTCTCCAGGTAAGCCTTTGGGAGCCACTGAACACGAAACCCCTTATTTATAACTATTTAACCAAGACTCAGAGAGGGAAGACACCATTATGGACCACACACAGCTGGGACTAAAACTCAAGTATATCAACTCTCAGTCCAGAACCTGGACACTATATTTGCAATGTCTTTCAAAGCATCAGTAAGACCTGGGTCCTGTCCACCACCTAAGTCAGGCCTAGGCCTACCTCTATGAATGCCACATTCATAATGACTGTGATGATGTAATGATGATTATGATGGTGGTGGTGGCGATAGCTAATACTTACCCGACACAGTAATTACTATGTGTTTGACACTATATAATGACTTACTTAATCTTCAAAACAATCCCACTGGGTAGGCACTATAATTTCCCCATCTTATAGATTGGAGAATTGAGGCACAGAGAGGTCAGGAAGTTGTGCAAGGTCACTCAGCTATTTGTTATAGAAGGAGGTAGGACTGGGACTCAAGCCCGGGACTGGCAGAAGTGACCTTGCACAACCTTAACACACTTCTCATTTGTGTTTTAGCACTTCACCTCTTTGTCACACGAGGTTTTTCCCACTATAAGTTACCTCTCTTGACCTAACTGTGTTCCTCACTTCCCTCCCCACCTGCTTAGAGGTACAACAGAGGTTGGCAGAATTACCCTGAAATAAAGGAGAAACAACAGAAACCCTGTGCAGGAAGGCCTTGTAGGAGGGGGCCTGTGGACCAGGCATCCAGCCGACTATTGTCATGCTTTCTTTTTCCAACCCCCAGGTTCCTACAAAATTGAAAACAGGCTCAAATGATGATCAAAGTACGCATTAGCTTTGTTCCCCTGCCCCTAAATAGAGGGGTTCTGGTTAACTGTGTTAGAGGATGTGACTCCAACCTTTTTTGGTTCAGAAAGTCCTATGGGAAACTTCCTTTCTACCATCCTTCCCACATCACATAATCCAGACACAAGAATCTATCTTGAGAAAAGTGGAGAAAGCAAAGCTAATTCAGGTGAGGGCTCTGGAGGAAGAAACCAGAAGTGTTCCTCCAACGCTGTTCCCTCCTGGGGCATAGACCAGAAGTCCCTTCTTTCCTACCGAAGTATAAGGAGTAAAACAATGGGCGTTGTCTACTAACCCCAGGCCTTGCCTCTGGTGCACGCCATGATTGACTCTATGCACTAGCTATCCCATAAGTGCATAGGGTCTTTAAGCTCTGTTTCCCCAGTGCAGCCCATTTGCCTTGAGTCATTCACATTCCCCTCTTACAACCAAGAAAATCTTGTATAGAACAAACCCAGCCCTATGACCTAGGCATGAAAGCAGTGCCTTTCAGCATGTATTGATCCATAAATTCAATTATTCCATTGCCTCTGATCAAAACGGAGAGTTCAGCACAAAATATTAACCCAATAATGACATGACTTTATCTTGGTTTTCCTCACTGGCTCAAAATAAAAGCAAATACCCTTGAGTGGAAAGAGAAGTGGGACACGGAGATGATAGAAGGCCCTTAGGGAGCACTGAGAATCCTCACTACCACTTGAGGCCACAGCTCAGGGCATGGAAGGCATGGCCCATCTCCAGAGATGCCACATCTGCCTCCCTGCAGCATCTCCAGCAGGAAGCTCTTAGCTTATGATCTGCCTCCACAATCCCTTGGGAAATCTGTATCATGAGCATTTGGGATCATTTCATATTTCATAAATGGGCTTAACTCACACTCATGAGGTCAACTGAAAGGCCTACTGGATTTAATTATGCTGGAAAGGGAGGCAGCCAGAAACATCTCACATGGAGCAGGAGAGGCAGCAGGGAGAGAGCAAGCAAGCAGAGGGGAGATGGGATGGGGTGTGAGTCATGGACGAGGGGTGAAAATCACACCGTACCCAGAAAAACAAGACAACATCCTCAGGAGATTCGGGTCCCAATCAATTCCCAGGAGCGCTCTGAGAAGCTACTTGTGTTTACTCCACATTGAAGGGTGCAAAGTCAGCTATGTAAAACGGCACGTGTGCCCGTGCCCAGATCCTAAAAAAAAAATTGTTTTTAATTAAAGAAATAATAAAAAAATAAATTGTGGTAAAGCAACAAAGGGTCAATAGACGACATCTCTCTGCATATTATTTGTTCTAACGCTACAGTACGAGGCTGGCAGTTTTCAAAGTTGACACAAGGAAGATTTTGAGGGGACAAAGAGTAAGAATCCAGGGGAAATCAGGGAGGAGCAACACGGACAAAGCTCACACAGGTGAAATGACTGAGGAAGCGGTGGGCGGGGATTCTCCGTGAGGACAGAGATTCATGGAACAACGGAAGGAAAACGATGACCAAACCAGCACAGGCCAATGAGACAGGGGAAGACTGGGCTCCTATTAAGAGTGGTGGCAGAAGCTCCTCACTGCTGTCTGACATCTTTTCTTTCTTCCTTAATAATGAGATTTTTAGCGGAGCATATTGCTACTCGTAATAAAGATTAATTGTCCAGCCTCCTTTGCGATCAGTGTGGCTCATTTCTTGCTGGTAGGATATACACTCAGGTCTCAAATGGCAGCCCTATGGAGCCTCCCTCAGTAGACAGAGGGCATGTCCCCTTGGCCCCTTCTCCACCTGCTGCCTTAAGTAGAGATGGCACCGTCTCAGGCCATGACAGCAAGGACCACATTCCAGGATGGAGAAGTGATGAGCTCTGGGAAGCCTTGGTCCCCAAGAATGGTATGAAGCAGAATTATCACATTGGTGCTAGGAGGCTTACTCTCCCACCTTGTGATTGGCCTCTGAGAAAGACCACGTATATCCTGGAATGGGTGACTATATATTTAGGACCAGGTTTGGCTGCAAGTGACAAAAACACCTAAAATGACTGTCATGTAAATGGTCAAGAAGTTTATTTCACTCACATAAGCCGAGGCCTGCCTCCTTCAGTTGAAATCTTTTTCCTCTTTCTCTAGAAATAAAGATCATTATCAAGTAGCATGGCCAACCTTCTCAGAAGTAAATTATCCCTATTTTATCACCCCTCTTTAACTGTAGAGTCCAGTTCACCCCTGTGTCTCTTCATTGTCCCTTCAGTAACTGCCCTTCCACTCCTTCCCATATTCCTTTTGTGTTTGAGAGTGTTGAAGATTCCAGTCAGGGGCTAAACGTGCCTTGAGTCAAAGCAAAACTCAACAAGTGTATAGAATCAGCCATTTGACTTTAATGAGGGGCCAGCAAGCCAGCACAGGGGCAGACTGGATTAAAACCAGCTAAATGCCCTGCTCCATTGATATCACCTTAAAGGCAAGACAGCCCTAATGAAGGGGGGTGGGAAAGAGAGAAAGAGAGAGAGAGAGAGAGAGAGAGAGAGAGAAAGAGAGAGAGAGAGAAAGCTCATAAAAACCTACACACTAGAGCAGCCCCGCAGGCCCGAGGCCAAGATGCACACCACCACCCCCAGCTGCCTCCTAGCCCAGTTGACTTGGGATCCCCCACCCCCCGTGTTTTTTCATTACCAAACCGAAAGACCTCCTGAGTCAAATAAAATTCTCCATGTAGGGTGAAGTTATTGAAGCGAAAAATAATAAACTTTCATAAGCGTGTTTCAATTTTCACTTGTGTTTATGGCCAAAGGTGTTTTTTATTTTAATAATCGCTGTTGGAACAAGGGCAAGCCACATGCTGCTAACTTGTTAAAGAGAAGGGAAGGGAGGAGAGAGAGAGAGAGAGAGAGAGAGAGAGAGAGGGAATGTGTGTGTGTCAGTCCATGCTCAGCTGTAAATTGCTCAACAGCTCAGCTCTAATCTCCCCAGTTTTGAATCCCACCCTTAATGATAGAGACAAGGATAAAATATTATCTGGACTATGCTCTGTTGCCAGTTTGCCCTGGGCTCAATTTAGCCATCACAAGCAATTTTAGTGTGGGCGTGTGTATGCATGTGTGTGTGTTTGTGGGTGTGTGTATGTTTTAAGAGAGAAACATCAGTGTTCTGTGGTACCATTTCATAATAGAGAGTGTGTAAAAGGGAAGGAATTTGAAGGAATCAGGCTCCTTCCAGTTGGACATCAACTTGACCGTTGTTTTTAGCTCACTTTTAGCTGGCAAAGTTTCTGTTTGCTTTTAAATGTCAGAAAAGGTTGAGATGCCTTTGAAATCTGCAAAAAATTTCCTAGACTTCTGGGGAGGCTGCCCACCCTTAATAGCATACATTGATTACCCCCGCCCCCACCTTTGGAAGTACCTTTTAGAAAGCATGTATCTGAGGAATCAAATGAAAGACAAAAGGATAAAGTCCAATGTTCATTTGTGGGTCTGAGTATTTCACTCCACAGTGAGTGAACCGAAAAATATTCAGATGTTATATTTCTCTCTGTCTTTCTCATCTGTCCTGACTCACATTTTCCCAAATCATGTAGAAGATTCAAGAGAAAATATTGTGACTAGAAGAGCATTAATATTCTCTTTCCTTGGCCCTAACTCTTCAGCCTGCTGCAATAGAAGCGGACTTACAGCCCTAAGTGCCTGTGGAGCCCCTACTAAGTCTGAAAGGGGCTCCAATTAGGATCACAGGTATTTAATAAAGACAAATTGACTGAGTCTCAGGGGGTGTCCCATGCAGTGTGTGCCAGCTTGTAGACCACCACCAGGGTTTATAAGAAATGGGCTTTTGGGGGGATTAACAACTGCATTTATAGTTTGAGATGCTATTCTGATGTGCTGACACTCAATACGTATAAGAATCCTTTAGCTTCCCCAAGGTGAAGACCAAGTTTGGGGGCTCACAGAGGATCAAGGCCCATCTGGACCTCTGGCCAAATGGCCCCATGAGTGTCTGCAGAGATATCCTTTGAGAATCTGGTCACCAATGGCAACTAATCCAAGCGGATCACTACTGAGTTGTCCCTGGCTCCTGCTACCCGGTTCAGACCCAGGACTTCCTTTGCTGTGTTTGCACACAGAGGTCCCCCTGTGCTGCCTGTGCCCTGCTGAGTCATGCAAGCATCAGCATGGCCGCTGCTGCTGAGACTCAAGCAAGGCATTCCCTCCGTGAGAATCCATGTAGGGAGCAGGGCCTCTCTTTCCAATAGTCACAAAGGTAAAATCCCATCACTCTCCCATCCTGGGGTGACATTTTCCAATGATCATTCTCATAGGACTTTTTTCCTATGCTTTGAGTCCACTCCATTTCCCTAAGGTTGTGGCCTGTTAAAGCCTAAAGCCACAGACAGCCTTGGTTTCTATTCTCTGGCACTACCTTAGTCTTTCCTCACCCTGAAAACACTCCACTAGATTGAAAGGGGGTGTGTGTGCATGCTGGATAGGCTGACCCAACAGACCATTTTAAACGGGACAGGAAACCACAGTACTGTCTCATTTCAAACAGCATGTACGGTCAGTCTGTCTCACTGGGCTAAATTCCAGGTGTCAGTAGGCTGACCATACGTACTGTTCCAAACAGGACAGTGCCGTTGTTTTCTGTCCCGTATAGGGTGATGGAAAGAGAAGTCACAATAGGTGGTGAAATTATTATGCAAGAAGCTGACAATGCACTGTGGAATTGTATGCCTGAAACCTATTAAATTCTAGCTAACAGATGTCACCCCAAAAAGTCTATCAATAAAATGAATTTAAAAAAAAAATGGTACGTCTGGTCAGCCTAATGCTGGAGGGTGGATCAAGTAAAGTATTACTGGGAAACAGTCAGTTAATATCTTGAAACTCTTCTTCTATGTTTATAAATATACCAAAAAAAGGGGTGATGAACTTTCAACACTCCTAGCATTAAGAGAATGACAGCAGAAAATTAGCATTCTAGTTCTTAGAAAGGAGATAATTAATCTGAGTGGCATGGATGCTTTGTTTCTCTGAAGCCGCTCCTGCTGACTTATGACATATCCATGTGTTCACTAAACTGGAGTAGAAAGGGAATTGGGAAGACCCTTGACTTTCTCATGCCAGTCCAAGAGGACAGCACTGAAGAGATGTGTCCTAAAGTTCCTCAGGCGGACTGCTCACAGGACTCCCCAGCCCTCTGCTCCGGAGGTCAGGCCACATCATTGTCCCAGGGGTAGGAGGCAGTGTGCACAGACTGGGTGGTCAACATCAAGAGCAGCAGAAGGAGGGTGCGGCGGTGCTGTGACACTAAGGAGTGGCCGGTTTTCCAAAGACCAAGTCCAGCCCCAAAGCAATAGAGCTAATCTCACAACTTGGCACCCCGAACACGCAATGCAGGACTCAGAGCAGCCTCACAAAGCCACAGGTGCCAATTTTCACCTCATCCCTGAGTCACAATCCTCCAGGCCTCAGATCACGCAGACTAACTGCTCTTGCCAGCCCCCTGCCTCCTCCCACCTTCTTAGCTCTAGCAAACCCAGGACTCCAATCACGGCATGAAGGACAACAGGCCGCTGTGAGATGAGGACCGCAGCTGGGTAACATGCATTTTATATCTGTGGGCAGAGCAGGCCTTTGCAATGTACGGAGCCCCCTTAAATCTGAATGTCTCCAGCTCAAGACACCTACTTCTATAGTCCTTTCCCTACTCTCTTCCTAGCATCTGTCCTACTCATAAGATCAGAACATTCTAGCTCTGATCTCCTCCTGGAGATGGCTGTAGTACGTACAACCTGAACTTGAAGTGTTAAGACCAGCATTTCAGGCATACAATTGGTCGGATGACTCTGGGAAACTCAGCACATGAGAGGTCTCCAATCAATGTCTGTTTACCTGAGTCCATCCACAATCCCAGAAAGATTCTGTTATCAATAACTTGTACCTTGAATACGTGTTTGATCTAGAACATGGCTTCCAACTTTTTCTAAGTGCCAGTATCACTTTTTAAAGCCAAGAAATTTCATAAACCATTGTCTCATGATTAATAAGTATTAAGAGAGTAGTACATCAGAACCCAAAGCTATATCAATCTGGCACTCCTCCGAATATGAGTTGTATTTGTTAATCATAACAGCAGCTCATGTATTAAAGGCATTACACACACACACACACACACACACACACACGCACATATGGGAGCTGTCCAGAAAAAAATCCAGCCATAAATGCCTCCATTTTTCATATTACTTGGCTGGATGCTTTCCGGACAGCCTATCCATATATCCATACACACACACACACACGCACACACACGCACACACACGCGCACACACACACACGCACGCACGCACACACACGCACACACACGTGTGTGCGTGTGTGTGCGTGTGTGTGTGTGTATAAAGGTTATGACACCTTACGGAGTTGCTTGTACAATGCTGTCAACATAAGCGCACAGTGGCAAGTTCACCAACTTAGTTGTCATAGTTGTCATATTTTTGGGTACAACAACAGCTCTGGTGGCCATTCCAGACAAAGAGTTCCAAAATTGCTTTGAAGAGTGGACTAGGCACCGGCATCGGTTGCACAGCTTCCCACGGGGAGTGCTTCAAAAGTGACCGTAGTGATATTCAGCAATGAGGTACATAGCACTCTTTACTAGGATGAGTTCACAAAATTAATAGTCTGACTATATATATATATGCAGTTTATTATTTATTCAGTCTTGACAATGTCTTATTTAAAATGCAGATCCCCGGACCCACCTCCCAGAAGCTCTAATTCTAAGTGGAATTGGAAGTTTCGTCCTGGAATCTGAATTTTAACACCCATGTATTTTTTTAAATGGTGGTTGTCCACTGACAACTCTTGAAAAATACTATCCCAGGAACACTTCCCTGAATTACCTATCTGTCTACTTACTGTGGTGACTCTTCATAATTTAACTAAACAGGGCTGTTGACTTCAGCCTGTGAATACTTTCATCAGCTTTGCTCATCAACTATCCTTAATGTTTTCTGAGGTCTATGAAGGTAACCGTGGGAAATGCTGGCTCAACAGCTTGCTTATCAGATTGGGGAGGTGCTAAAGGATAGAATTTAGTGCTTTGTGAGTGTCCATGAAAACTCCCAATTCCCAGTGGTCTGTCTTCCACAATGACGGTTCAATGCCTGTGCTTGTGATTTCTAGCCCCTCAAGGAGAAATTGAAGGAGCTGTTTTTTTATTTCCTTTTCATTGGCTCTATACCAGTTTTACAAACTCAGTTTTGGCCACAGTTATCCCCTTAATTGTGTGTCTTCCAAATCATACAACCTAGAGATCCATAATTGGCCAGTGCTGTAGTTAGAAGTTTAGCTGCTCTTCTACAGTAAACATGGGGATGACCATGGCGGTACTGCTTTTGGCCTGGGCATGGCATTTGGCTTGTCCATCCAGGAATTCAATTAGAGAATATGGATGGTTTCAGAATCCATTTTGTCTAAAGGGAAAGAGATTTGCTTCTTTCAATAATGCCATGGAATTTCCGACCTGATTATTAAGAGTCCTGATGAGTCAAACTTAGGCTGGGTTTCTGGCTCTACATAACTCCCACATTCTTTGAGTTTTGGATTTCTCTAGAATTCATCAAGACTACATCCCACAAAGACTCTAGTTCCTATATTATATTGGAGATCTGAGGAGCATAGCAAGAATCTGCTTCTCTAGCCCAAGTTTCCATTTAACTTAGAAAACAGAGCTCTTAATTTATATTTCCCTTGATAACAATGGTTTAACTTACAGGGGAAAGGCGTCTCGGGATCTTGGACACACTTAAGAGGAGAACTAAATTAGAGGTTAGATAAAACTCAGCCTTCCCACTTCAGCCAGGTTCTGCCATTTCCAGTTACTATAAACAAGTATAACTTTGAAAATGTTGGAAAAAATACATTGACAATATCCCCCAAACAGAGAGTGATTACAAGATCATTTGAAGTCTCCCATTGTTATAGGACAAGTTGAGCCCTAGGACACCTCACTGTTTCATTGAGCCCTTGGAATGAGGAGGAGCAAATGGTCCCAACATTTGTCATTTATCTTTGAAATCCTATTATGAGATGCATAGTGAAGTCATGGGAGAGTAGGCAATGTATTCTGGTTCTCTCCGTCGGTTTGTCTCTCTATCTAACTATCTATCTACCTATCATATATCTATCTCCCCACCCTACAAATGGGAAAAGTAGATTTTCACCCTATTTTGCCAACATTTGTGCTAGAAATTCTACAGGCAAAAAATGCTGAGGATAAAGAACACAGAAAACGTGTAATATAAGATTTGCCATCCAGAGATAGAAACCCAAGAGCATTCTTTTGTGTTTCCTATGCTTCCTATAAAAGAGAAAATGACTAGTCATTTTTTCTAAAATGTGCAAACCAGACAAGGGGCACTGAACAGCCTTGACTCCACTTTAGTGGTTGAGGTATAGCTCTATGCTGCTCTCTTTCTTTCTGCAAAACTGCAATGACCATCATCTATCCAAACTTTCCAACTTGGGGAAACTCACTTCTACCCTGAAAAGGCCAACAGCAGCTTTTGAGGACTCCTAATGCCAAACTGGGCAAAGGCAGAAGTGTATTTTTCTCACCTATGACTTTGGTCAAACCTGTTCACTTTGGAGGTCCTTGGTTCCCCAACTGCACAAAGACAAAGCCAGATTAGACCCCCCAAGGCCCCTTCCAACTGGAGTCATCTAAAGGGCTGCAGGCTCCCAGCCCTCACAGCGACCTTTTCTCCCTGTGTGGTGAGACCCTGACTCCTCCCTCTTTCTTCTTGGCTTCTCTTGCCAGGCCCCCCTACTCTCAGAGGAAAAGAATTAGAACAAATAATCTTCACTAAACAATCAGAGTCTAGCTGTTACTTGGGTGACTGCCTCCTGCTTGAGGGTGGGGTGTTCTTTGCATTTTAACAAGGCTCCATGGGATTTCAGCATCGGTTCAGCTGATAGAAGGAAGAGAAAGGCAAGAACAGACTCTCTGGAGGCCTTTAGCTCACCCCTCAAGCCCCAAAGTACCGTTGTTATGAATAACGTGACCTAGAAAAGCCTGTGGCGTAGAAGAGGAACAGAAGGGAGCCATAGTCCAGAACCGTGAGGAGAGAAGGAAGGAGAAAAGAAAGACTGGTGGAGATTACAGAAAGAGAAGGATTGGAGCGAAAAGACCCTGTTTAGGATATGCAGAACGGAGGGGAAAAGGATGGAGGAAATCAGCGATGGCAGTATGTATTCAGCAGGCTGCCAGCTTTGGAAGGCATGGCTAACTGACCATGGCGTCCCCTGCCTTTTCCGACTGCCTCCCAGTGAAGTCTCCAGGAGCTGCCACCAGGAAGCTGTTGGCTGGGGAGGCTGAGCTGCCATCTTTTAGGTTACACTTAATGCCAGACCCTGGCAGACGGGAGTTAGAAAGGAGCATTGGACCTCCTCTGACACTCTCAGGGTGGTAACAATAGCTACCCTGATGCCTATTTACTAGAACCACTGTCAGAGACAGAAATGCATGAACCAAGGTTCACCTCAAACTCTCAGGTGTCATAATCGTTCTGCCATTCAAGGGAGAAGCCACCGCTGCAATGCACCAAGTTTCTACTTAGTCTTCCCTTGAGAACTTCCAGTAACAGGGGGCCCATTACTTCTGGGTCTGCTTCATTATCAGGGAGCTCTATTATTGTAGAAAGGTTTCCCCTGAGATGAGGAAAAGATACCCTTCTGTAAGTTGTACCCACAGAGTGTAGCTCAGTCCTCTGGGGCCACCCAGGAAGAAAAGTAACCCCCTTTCTTGTGCCAGTTCTTTAGAGCCTGATGTCACCTCCCATGCCTTCCTCCATCTCCTCTTTCTGCAGGTCCCACATACCTGGGGTCCACTGGCTGTTCTTCATACAGCATGGCTCCCAATCTAACCTGTGATGGTACTTCTTGTGACCATAGAGATTTACTTGTATCATTTACATTAGAGACCAAGACTAATTTTCCTCCATTTTGATTTTAAAAGATAAAAATTTTGTGATGTCACTAGGCCACATGGTACCTACGATCTTCGTCATAGTGTAACTCCTCTCTGAGCTGGGAGGAACTTGAACTTCGTGGACTCTCAGGTCCCTGCAACCTCTGCAAACCTAAGGAAGTTTGCACTGGCTTCACCTGCCAAGCCCGTGCTCTCCAGCACTTGCCGCTGACGTTTGAAGAAAACTCTGGCCATCAAGAGAGAGGCAGTTGTGAAGCTGTAAGATGCTCCGGTGTTCCTCCATATAGAATAACTCAACCTCCATCCTCCTGACCCCACATCCATCCATTGAGGGTTCTTCAGAATTTAAAGTTTTATTAAAGATCAACAAGGTAAGTCCCAGATCTTGGATAGGACAAAGTGGCCAGGAGTATGAGAATGACAACACCAGGATCTGCACAGCCAAGAAGTTCTCAACAGTTGGCATTATAAAAAGTGGGGAAAAGTAAGTTACCTATAGGGTCATTCTTATTATCTTTACGTATAATTTGTTCTCAGTCTCCTCCCACTGCCTGTAACAAGACCTGGCACATATTAGGTGCTCAATAAATGTATGTGGAATGAATGAATCTTTAATCAAACAAAACATTGTTAATAGCTCTAGGTTTGCATGATTTAGTCATTTACACCACCAACATTTTATAAATTTGAAAAGTTCAGAGCTCAAATTCTGGTAGGGTAGGTAAGACATTTACCCAAGTGGCAGTCAGGGCACTAACAAGCGATTATGATAAGACACAGAGGCCACTAAAGTTGGGGAGATATTATAAAGGGGGTTCAAAAAGGCTTCATGTGAAAGGTCACCTTAACATGTCTTACTCTGTTAAACTTAAAGCTCGATAGCCCTTCCTCAAATATAAGAACTCAGTCTGATTATGCAAACTAAAATTCGTAGACATCAATTTCCAGTCGGAGCTGGAAGGAGAACTTTTCCCACGGAGGGTCCTTTTTTCTGGCTGTCTCTCACTTCCTGGCGAGACCTCAGTTGGCTCTCCTCCGGGCGACCCGCCCTTCTGCAAACTTCTCCCTGGCAGCTCACCTTCTCCATGGATGGGCCACTGGGAATCTCATACCTGGTTTCAGCCAAAAGATTTCAGGAAATGGTGCTTTGGAAACACATCTTTAAAATGAAAACAGATAAAGCAGCTGGCAGTGGAGCCAAGGAAAACTCAACTCTCTCTGAAAAGCAAGCAGTTTGTTGGCACTGGAAACCTATGTGCTCGCACCCACCACTGCATCCTCTAATAAAGGCCCTAGCACACACACCGAGACACACGGACACACAAGTGTCAGCACCTGGGCTGCAGAACATGCTTTGAAAACATGGGAACCACGTCCTGTCACTCTTTGAAGAGCCTGCAGCCCTCTGCAGCTCTAACCCACAAGGCCTGGGGCCCACACTTCCCTCCAGAGAAACCTTTATGGCTTCCTCCCCCGACAGTAGACAATTCAAACCAATTCGAGTGGAATTTGTGGAGGCATTTCTATTAGATGCACCTTTAAGCAGTTTTCACTTATAAACCCTGAGGGTTTTATTTCTACTTTGGTAAAAGGAAAAATAAAGATACCAGTTAGGACTGTTTCATCTTCTACTAGGGTGGCATTAATAAGCTGACTCTCAATTTGTAGAAGGCAGCCGAACTCTACCAAGAAATACCATTGAAATAACATCCCTTGCATGGCTATTAATACATTCCAATGTATAAAGTGCTTTCACTGGACTAAGCTCTCATGAACCTCACGACAGACTTGGCTAAACCATCCAGGCGATCATTGTGGCCTCATGAAGATGAGGAAAGTGTGACAAGCAGAAGATGAGTGACTTGCTCAAGGGTACGTGGGGAAGAAGCAGACAGCACATACCTTCCCGTGCTGCATGGAGGGTTCTCCCATTGCCATGTGCATTCTACTTCCGAAGGAGCTCATGGCTGCTCATGACACACACCACAGCATGGACATGGCTCTCCAGCATGTTGTGAGAGCCAGCTCCATGTAGGCCTACAATAGAGAAGGGAAGAAATGTCACACTTACTGAGCTGAGAAGTCCCTAGAGCTCTAGTCTCTATCATACAAGAGTCAAGATGCTGAAACTATCCCCCTCCAGGAAAATGAGCAGAGAGTCAAGCGGGGAAGAGTCAGGACTGAATGCAAAGCAAATGTGGAGCTATCCTCATGGGAAGATGAGCCTTACATGAGTAAGAAAAGGATTAACCCCAAAAGGGTCCAACTGCCCATGGGGCCATGGAAGCAGCTAGGGAGGACCCCAGCCACTCTGATCTGCCCATGCAGCCAGCCCAGGTGAATGCAGGCAGAGCGGCAGCAGTTCCCACTTCCTTAGGATCGGTCTGCGAGCCCTGCATGGCTGTGCCCTCTGCCACTGCTTGTTATTATTTGCTTCCATCCACACTGTAAGCTCCTTGGGGGCAAGTTCTAACACATCAGCATCTGACACTGTGCCTGGATTCCTAGAAAGCAATAATCAAATCGATAAAGGAAATGTAGTAAAGAGAAAGAATATCTCTAGTCATTACATGTATGCCCCATGAATAAAAGATGGGAAAGTTCTGTCTTGCTACACATTGTGATGGTCCCTGATTCTTGCCATCAATGTTATGAAGCTCTATCAGAACTGTTAGCATCTTACAATAACTCAATCCCTCTTCACTGTGGAATGGATGTGGGGAGCCAGACTTCAGGCAATGATTTGGGTTCGTAGAATGAGGCTTGGCTGTGGGACTCTAGGAAATCAATGTGATTGGCTATGGTCTTAAAGGTACCTAAACGGCTGTCCCTTCAGGAATGTTGCATATTATGAAGAGTAGGGTCAATTGTTAGGATGTGATTTGCCCATCTGTTGTCAGATTCATTGCCAGCCCCGCTCCATCCAGTTCTGCGTCATAGGGAGTTGATCCCTGCCGGCTGCACTTCCCAAACTCCCGTTCCAACAAGTTCTGATTAAGTTGGGCCAATGAGATGCCTTGGCAGAACTTTGGAAGAAGGAGAAAGCCCAGGTACTCCTCTCACTCCATGTTTTAGGGAACATTCCAGCAGCAGCTTAGTCTGTTCTGGGGTTCCACTTCCACTGGGAAACCTCACCCTCTGCAATTCTAATTCCTAAACTCAGGTACACCATTTCCTCTCTTTGTCTCTCCAGCCCTATAGGTAGAAGTGAGTCCGAAATTGCTTTAAATGAAACAGAGAACTTTTGGAGGGTGCAGAAATTGGAGAGAGGCCCCGGTGCTAATCTAGGGTTTGCCTCACCTATTTGCCATGTAGCTAGTATAGTTATCCATATAGAGGTCCTCCCTTGACCTTCCTAGCTTAGGTTCTGTTCTCCTGGCTGAACCTTGACCAGTACAGCTACCATGTTACATGAGCCTTTCTCAGCTTCTACTATTCTATCCAAACCATGAGGAATTAAAGACTACGTATCTTAAAAGTCTAAGGATACAGGATCTCTGGGTTCAATGAAGTTCCTAACCTAGGAGATGGAGGAGCTTAGACAGTGGAGTGTTGGTAAACTGTGTAATAGTGGGTTCTCTGAGAAAGAAAAACCCTGAAGTAGAGCATTTGCCAATTTCCATAGCGTAAGCACGCCCACCTTGGTGGCTGTGCACTGCCAACACAATGTCACTGAACAGGGAATTGCAAAGAGATGCACATGAGGTGGAGCCAGCTCCCTGGATGTATGAGGAGCAGCACCCTGATGCCCATAGGCAAGTTAACAGAGAAGAGTATTGCACCAGAGCGAAATTGCTTTTTTTTTTTTAAGGTTTTATTTTATTTAGTGAAACATTCATCTGTGAGTCCAAAATTGCTTTAAATGAAACAGAGAACTTTTGGAAGGTGCAGAAATTGGAGCGAGGCCCCGGAGGGGAGAAGCTGCAGCAGAGAGTCCAAAAGGGAATCAGGAAGAAATGTCAAACAGGAATTTGGGGAGTTAGAGTATTCAGAATTATGAGCCTTAGTTTACTCCAAGGAAACTATGGAATCAACAGTAAAAGATCTCCTTGTCATTAGAGGGTTGCTGAGTTGGGGTTATTTGGGGGTGTGAAGGAAGAGCTGAAGGCTCCAGCCACAGGTGGGTTACAACAGATAAGAGAGTGGTGTTGACAGAAGGAGTCTCAGAATCACGCATTCCAACTGCATCATTAACAGAGGAAGCTGAGCCTCAGATAGGCCACAGCCACCCAGACAGATAGAGCCCTGGGTTTGCTGACAAAGCCATTCATTTGTTCATTCAACAAATATCGCTTGGCAATGGAAGTCTGTCACAAGCATTACAAATACCATAGCTTCAAGGACCTTACTATCCAGTGGAAGAAAGAGGGATTGAATGGCTTATCCCAGTTTGTAACTATTTTTTCATGTGTTAAGTGCTATGACAGACCTCATGTGAAGACCTAATTTAGATTTCAGGATGCAAAAGTATCTCTGAGGAACTCTGACACCGAGGTGAGACAGTAATGAAGAACATGAGTCTATTGGATGACAATGAGGGGAAAAAGGGTTCCAGGCCAAGGGACATTACCTGCAGTGGCTCCGTTTCAGAGTTTGAGTCACCAAACACATGCCACTGACATAACATGTCTTCTTCATCACCAGCCCCAATATGTGTTGAAACCTAAAAGCCCTGAGTTATAAGCAAAATGAAAAACTTTGTCTTAACTAGTTATCTTGACTTTTGGTGCAAATATAAGAGTATGAGTAGCTTTTACCCAAATATATTGCAATGAATACTGGTGGGTGACTTGAGCCTGGGGAGTATGACCCCTGAATACTTCACCCTTCTTGATCACTACACCCTGCAAAGCCCACACCTGAGTAGAACCCCTGTCACTCTCTGCAAGGAAAACTGGCATAAAAGAATGCATTCTCCAGGCCATGGCTTTGCACTTTTACCTGCTAACAGCACTTGGTGATGTCTCTGTCTTCTCTGATGGCTTGAGGTACAGAACAGGCTCCTGGGAGCCCAGAGGTTCCTGGGACAAAGGCCCACTCCCCTCTCCACCTGCCTGGGTGAGAGCTATGATCCTTTTCTTTGGGGCTTTGGTCCCCACCCTGGCCACTTTCCTTCCAACTTGGTCTTCTGAGGCTGGGAGAAGACTTTAAAGCTTACTGTTGCTTTTCCATTGAGCAAGTTCACCATATTATCCTTCTTAGTTAATAATTTCATTATTTTATTTTCAAATATTAACTGGAACCAGGTTTATATTCAAAGTTTTTCATGACCCCCTCCCCCACCTCTTAATCTGGACAAAGCGAACACCACCATCACTTCATCTTACATAGACTTGCTACCAAACTTTGGAGCAATTTCATTTTGCTCATCTCTAAAATGGATGCACACAAGCCAACCTTTGCATGGAAGTGACTGTAGGAAAAACAAATAACCCACTTGTAAATGCTCTGGACTTCTTCCCAAAATACCATCTGGAGAGCCAACTTCTATAATCCTGTGGATAAGATTGTAATGTCTTTTGTGAGAAATGTCTTTTTCCAGGACTCCAGAATTCCAGCCCACTGATACTTTATGACTTTTGGCGTGTTGCCTGAGTTCTTTCAGACTCAGTTGCTCTTCTTTGCAAAATGGGATAAATAATGTTCACCAGTAAACTGGCGCTATAGAAATAATTTCTTTAAAAAATTATGCACTTCAGAAGAAAAGACATCAGGTTTTTGAGATTTTTTTTCTCATACTGAATTACTTCAACTAGAGGCGGGGGCTTTAAAAAATCCTAGAGGGAAAAATGAGCAAAGATGTGCACACAAATCACTGTCTTTCTTCCTGGCAGATGGTAGGACTGACTGTGCATTGTGATGTTGAGGATCAGTGCTCCTCATCAGTATATTTTCAGTGTGCTGCATCTCTTTTTCCTGGATGCAAGAGGCTGAATAGACGGGAGTTGCTGGTGTCTCCAGAGAAGAGCTCACTTCCTTTCCCAGGCTTCTCAGCCCCACCCACGATCACAGTTCCCGGAGAGGAACCTTTGTGGACAGGCACCGAGGAGCGCAACTCTCTGGGAAAACGAGCTTTTTCAGGACGTCAGGAACTGGAGCGCACGTGTGACTCAAGCAGTACACTCATCTGTGAGAAGGCTGAGGATGCAACACGCCTCGGAGAGGAGAGCAGGTGTTATCCCCCCACCCCCACCCCCGAGCCATGGATCCTGTCCTTCTGGGCCTTCAGCAGTCCACGCACAAACTCCCCTCCCTGGAGAGCCCCTCTTGTTCAGGTAATCCAGCATTGCAGAACCCAGCCCTTCCCCTATCCCAAACCATAGGACTCATCAGCTTTCGTGTGAAAGGTATTGATTCGAAGCTCCTGGTGGCTCCCTGCTAAACCATTGGTTTTTATTAAATGCCCTGCCCCCTAATGCACTTGGCAGGTCCCAAAATTCTGTTCTCTTATATCCCTTTCCATTTTCTTCACGGTGAGCCCCTTCCCCCTCAGATAAACCCTAACTTGGGTTTAAGACCTTCCTGGAAGATGATTCTATAGCCTCTCTTTCTAGACCTTCCCAACCCTCACTCTCATTCAAATGAGAGAGTCACTAAAGGCCTCCTTGTCTTTGCCCCCAAGCAGACCCTCATAAATCCACAGTGAAGTTTTTTTTTAATTAAAGCGTCCAAATAATTAATGATCAACTCCATTTGTGCCATTGAAAACCCAAATGTCACACGGTTGAAAAGACCCAACCAAATAATTCAGTGTCCCCTATAAAGCTTTAAGAAAGCAGAGCCCAAGAGGCCTGCATGACAGGTTTCTGTGCTGTCTGAAAAGCCTGGTTGGGTTTGCGGACACTTGATTGGATTCCAGGAATAATGTGCCCTAAGCACAAAGGGCCCTTTTGATGTGTCTGTGCCATAGCTCCTCCCCTTCCCTCCTCACTTTACCTGGGATACACATTCTCCTTGTCTCCCAAGTTGGAAAAAATAACCCATGGAAGAGAGGAAAAAACAGCAGAGGGATAAACTGCATTTCTCCTATTCGTCCCGGAATAACCAGACTCTGTGTTTGGTTACTAAAATCTGGTTATTCCGGGACGAATAGGAGAAATGCAGTTTATCCCACGTCTGTCACCAGACACTGGAAAAGAGAATGAGAAGATGTTTCTCGTTTGAATGTGGTCCCTTAAGGAAGGGTGGCTGAGTCTCCCAGCAAGGACATGCCACTTTCTCAGAGTCCAAAGAATTGTGGATTCCCAACCCTGCACATCAATGTGGATGTACATGCCTCCTTCAGCCACAGAAATTCATAGAGAGTGAGTCTAGCCTGTGGTTTTTTCGTGGTACTACAATATTCAGGAAAAGTAGGGATAGAAGAAAGAGCCCCCATTGCTAGAATGCCCTAGAAGAGTGGCACAGCCAGCTAAGGCCAGTATTAAGCATTGGCTTTTGGAGGCGAAGAGGGTGGTTCTAGAACCAACTATAGAGATGATGTTCAGATCAGCAACAGCGGACAGCAAGCTACCTGAGGTCCTTCTGAGCGAACTTGAATCAGCTGTTTTATCCTTCTAGCCTTGTTTTCCTTATGCAAAAACATTAACTTGAATTAACTACAGCAATATTGGCTCTGAGTTTCTGTTTCAGAAATCTGTTACTACCCCTAAATTAATGGATTAAGACGACAATCTTCTTATTAAGGTCTTCCTTAATTTCAATAATGTTCTAAAGATATTTGTGTAGATAATTGCAAACATAGATTTGTTTCATTTATTCCAAGTATTTGATATTTTGACACTATTATAAGTGGTTTATGTTTTTAATTTTATTTTTAAATTATTTGTTGCTAATATATAGAAATACAATTGAGTTTTGTGGATTGAATTTCAACACAATAATCTCATCAAATCACTTATTGGTAGATTCTCTGTCTTCTCCTCACCATCAGTCTAGCTGGTGAGATCGCAGGGAAGATGTTTGAGGTGTTTGTTAAGTTGCTAGAGTTACAAGCAACAGAAATGACTCTGGCTACCTTAAGTGTAAAGTAGGATTTATCTTAAGGCTATGAGATTTGTGAGTCACGGGAAACAATGAACTGTAGGATTCAAAAAAGGACAGGGCTCAGAATAGCCATAGGGAACAAATCCGCTGTCATTTCAGGAAGCTCTAGCAGGGCAGGCTCTGGACTTTCCTGATGTCACTCCTTTTAAGATTCAAGTTCTTCTGAGAGCAAATCTTGGTCCCTATTTTGGTTCAACCCTTGACCATATTGCTAGTTGACTGACAGGTCTACCAAGACCACGTGCAATTCTGAAGGAGTAGTACCCCAAAGAAAAGTCACCACACTGTCGCAAGAAAAAAGGGAGAGTTGATGCTGGAGAAGCAAGACAATGCATAGCCACCACCTACAGTGTCTAATTAGGTCTTTCTGCCCCTCACCTCTCTTATCAGGTATACAGATTAGCGCTTAAATTTTGATGATAGTGGGGATAAAAATGATTACCATCTCAGTCCTATCTTCCTATCAAAGGCACTCCAGCTCCCTGTCAATGACCCATAATATTCATTTATGCATGAAAGTGGCCTAGTTTGCTTCCTGGGCTTCAGTTGGTCTCCTCTTCTCCATTAATATACACCGTGCTATGTGAAATAGGCTTGCTTAATCATCAAATGCATGTGTGTTCTATCTTGCTTTCCTGCCTCTATCTTCAGTCTCTTTCTAAGGGTGGTGGTATGTTTATTTTGCTGTGGTTACTTTGGAATAAGAGACCTAGTATTTATGATGATGCAATCAGTAACTACCTTGAATTCTATCTGCTTGCTGAACTGCTGACTCTGGCTTGAGTGTACTCGGTTTATAAAGGATGTTTGTGGGTTTCCTAGGTGTTCTTAATCCATAAGAAAATGGATCAAGGTCATCATGATCAATTTTCTTAAGGAGGGAATTGTAGTAAAAATAAAGTAAAGTGAAAAGGCTCTTATCTTTGCCATCACTCATCTCCACCTTTATTTATTGCCCTCTCTGGTTTTCATTAGCATGCTGACAACTGGAGCTAGAGACATTTTCATCCACACTCCAACTACTGCGCTGATCTCAGTTCCAAGTTATGAACCCTAAGCTAAACCTTAGAAGGGAAGTTACAAACTGTAACTTTAAATTTCAGTTTACAGCATCCCCCAGGATGATTCCAGGAATTGAGTTGAGGGAGGTCCTGGGAATTGGAAACCAAACCACCACCTCCTTCCTCCCCTAAAAGGACTTGAGAATATTTGAACAAAACTCATAAAATATTCTTTCCACAACATTGAAACTGAGAAGGATTGGAAGAGAATATCTCATCCATTCCTGTCCCAGCAACTGCTCCTAACTCATCCCAGGCAGAAGGAAGTTGCTCTTCTTCTTCAAGATCACTGGAAGGACATTTCACAATTCCCCTGGTCACCTGTTTCAAAATATAAGAACTGCACACCAGGAAAATGTTCCTCATATCCAAACACCAGTGCTTCCTTCATTTCAGACCATTTGGATCATTAGAGTAGAAAATTTCAGAACTGGATGAGACTTTAAATACCATTTAGTCTAGAGGTTACAACCAGTGACCTAGGAATGGAGACGTATTTTACCAGGCCACAGAAAGTTTAAGTGTTGAATTTTTTAATTAGTTGCCAGTGCTTAAATATTGAGATATTTCCTTTTTAAAAATCCATATAGCTGCATATCTAGAAACATCAGCAGATCTGGAAACACTGTGGCCCTCTTTCTCAAGGCAACAGTCAGAATTGGGCACTCCCCTTTAGAGTGGGGTCTAGGACAGAAACACCTCTGGTACATCGGTGGCCAACCTTTTGGCTTCCCTGGGCCACATGGGAAGAAGAATTGTCTTGAACCACACATAAAATACACTAACACTAATAATAGCTGATGAGCTAAAAAAAGAAAAAAAAGTCCATGCATAATTTTTATAGTTTTAAGAAAATTTATGAATTTGTTTGGGGTTGCATTCAAAGTCATTCTGGAATACATCTGGCCCATGGGTCACAACCTTGTTGTAGTACATCAAAGAGCCAACCAGCTTATCTCATGTTCCCTAAATGATTGGTTCCTATTAGCATCTAAGTTTGTGACCAGTGTTTTTGCTGACAAGAAAACTGAGAACCGGAAACAGGGTTGACTGAGTTCACCAGCTATAAGTGTGACAAGAACTAGGACCCAGGACTCATACCTTCTGATCCAACGGTCTTCTCCTATAGTGCACGTCTTTAGGCTATACCATGCTAAACCAGGGCAGCTGAAGAAAAAAATTATAGGATATGGGGAAGTGACATAATAGAAGTTGAAGTCTACAATTTTCCTATTTCCTACAACTTTTTATAGTCCTTGGCTCAACTCAACAGTATGCTGATAGAGGTGTGCCCTAAGACCATTACAGAAGATAACCGGCTGGCACCCAGTGAAGAGCAAAGGAAAGGTCCAATGGGAAGAGAAAGCACAGAAGACTCAGACCCACTTTTATGTTGAGGTGTGTGGGGGGGTGGGGGTAGTTTCTCAGTTCTCCAGAAACTTTGAAGTGTAGTCTGGAGATGACAAAGAGAGAATTACAGAGAATATAAAGATATGGGGAAGGGGTGGGGACTCGGCTAATAAAGAAAACAACAAAGATTTCAATCTAAGTGTATGTTTACAAGAGGTTGTTAAACTGGAAGGTCAATTTGTCAAAGATAAACGTGGAATAGCATATTTCTCAAGAGATGGCTCAAACTAGATTTTTGGTTCTGGGTAGATACAATCTAAAACAGTCTTTTGAGCCACTGAAAAGTGAGTGACCTGGGCAAAGTTTGTGTTAACCGTCTCTTGCAACACAAAAGAAAAAAAAAAAACAAAAACAGGTTAAACATTAAGGCAACATGTATAGCCCAAGTACCTGATCATTGCAGTCAGTTCCTGTTCGGAATAGGCTAGCTATCACGTGGTCAAAACAATTGCAGGATCAGGTGCAATTGCATCATCATCACCACCAACTGTTTCAACCAACTATCAACCAATTCTTCCAAGTGGTTTCTGGCTGTGAATGTGACTCGACATAGAAAAAGTGGCTAAAAGAGGCTTTTAAATTTCCTTCTTGTAGCTCCTAATTCATATCCAAAAAGGGCGGGAGAAGGTGACTTTCTTCCCAAGAGCAAAGATGTGACCTGACTTTGAGATATTTGAGTTTAGTTGGAGTTTGAGGGTATCTAAATCTGTTTTCACCAAGACACTCACAATTGGCATTTATGCAGAAAATGGTTTTTGCTAGTTGGAAAAGTGGTGGGGAAAGACTTAGCAAAGAGTTCTTTCTCAAGGTCAACTGATTTTTAATAAGCTTAGTGGTCTTTGTGGGTTACAAAGCAAAATGATTTACCCTCCCAGAGTTCACCAGCTAAAGAGACTGCATTTACCAACTGACCACCTCCCCTCCCTCCCTTATTTGCCTTTTTAGAAAATCATAAATAAAAGAGCATTCTGGAAGGACCAATTTGGTGCTTGGATATTTTAATAAAATTATATTTCATGGACTTGTCCTCCCTTTTGGTATTGGCTGGATGCCAGAAAGTCATCTTAAATGGAGAATTTCTTTCCTCTGATGATGGTGAAACTTCTCTAATGAAACAAGTGAAATGCCATATCATAAAACACAATATAAAATGAGGACAACATTGCAAATCAGTAGGAAAAAAAATAGGTCCTGAGATAATTGGATATTAATACGCAAAAAACCTTAATCTAATCCCTACATCTCCCCTTAAACAAGATTCTATTTAATGTTGACTAAATACATAAATATGGAAAAAGAAAACTTACATCTTAGAAGAAAGTGTACCATACGGGATCAGACAAATAATTTCATGAACTCATCCTAGAAAAAGTGCTACATACTTCATCGCTGAGTATCATTACGGTCACCTTCAAAGTACTCTCTTGGGAGGTTATGCACAAACACCAGTGCCTAGTCCACCCTTCAAAGCAATTTTGGAACTCTTTTTCTAAAACGGCCATGAGAACTGATGTCATGCCTCAAATCTGACAATTAAGTTCACAAACTTGCCACTGTGCACTTACATTGTCAGCACTGTACAAACACCTCGGTAGGGTGTCATCACCATGGCAAGCTGGCAAGTTCACAAACTTAATTGTCAGATTTTGGGCACAACATCAGCTCTGAAGGACACTTCAGAACAAGAGTTCCAAAACTGCTTTGTAGGATAGACAAGGCGCTGGCATTAGTGCACAGCTTCCCACGGGGAGTACTTCGAAGGTGACCATAGTGATGATATTCAGGTATGTACCACTTTTTCTAGGATGAGTTCACGAAATTAATTATCCAACCTCGTATTTTAAATCTTGAAGTAGGAACGATTTTTTAATCCATAACACACAAATTTTTTAAAGCCATGACTTTAAACAAGATTGATAAATTCATCCACAATAAAACAAACATGAAACATATGTAACAAAAGATACATTGAAAAATGAAAACATATGCAATAGATTGGCAGAAGATATTTACAAACATGTAACAAACAAAAGATTAGTATCCATGATATATAAGGACTCCAAAAATTAGTAAGTAAAAGAAAAACAACCATCAAAATGCCTAACATACATGTGACTGGAGTCCTAGAAGGAAAATAGAAGGAGATTAGAGCAAAAGAAAAAATAATGAAGAAATAATGACCAAAACATTTCCCGAATTTGGTCAAAGACAAATTAAAGCAACTCAGCCAATCACAATCATAAATGTGATAAATGTCAAGAAAGCCCTGCCTAGACACATTGTCATCAAACGGCTGAAAACTATAAATAAAGAACAAATATTGAAGGCAATTAGAGAAAAATGATGCATTACATTCAGGAAACCAATGATTCAAATGACAGTGGACTTCTCATTAGGAACCATGGAGGGAGAACACAGAACAACAACATCTTTCAAGTGCTAAAAGGAAAATGAAAAACTATCAACCCAGAATTTTATATCCAGCAAAAATATTCTTCAGAAATGAAGGGAAAATAAAAATGTATTGAGATAAAGAAAACCTAAGAGAAGAACTGCTAGCAGACCTGCACCACGGAAAATGCTGAGGGAAGTTCCTCAGTCTATGAGGACGTAGTGCTAGGGTAAAACTGCCCTTTCAGGAAAAAATGGAGTATCGATAATGGTAAACGATAAATCGCTGGTTTATAATTCATGGTTCGATCAGGATGTAGGGATAGAGATGGGGACAGAGAAAGGATTATTACAAATAATTGGCTTATGCAACTACAGGTGTTGGCTAGGGCAGGTGACCAAAAAGAGAAGATAATGAGTAGCCTAGAACCTCACAGGTTTGGAGTCTCTGAGCTCAGGAAAAGCTTAAACCCTCTTGTAAAGGTCCAACCCAGGATAACGTCCCTTTTGATTAATTTAAGTCAGCTGGTTATAATTAGGGACTTTAATTACATCTACAAAACCCCTTCCTAGTAGCCCCTAGATCAGTGTTTGACTGAATAACCAGAATGGTAGTTCAGCCAAGTTGACACATCAAAAAGCCATGGCATCTGGGTAAATATAAAACACGACTTTATGTCCTCTTAGGCCCTTTAAAACATATGTAATTGCTTAAAATAAAAATTTGGATATTAGTGAGCTTTTCAATGTATATAAATGTAATGCATAGATGACGATAATATAAAGGATAGTGGGTATGCAGTAAAGGGACCCACAGAGTCATCAGTTTCTGTATTTTACATGAGTGGTAAGACTAACTCCTAGGAGACTGTGGATTGCTGTATTTTACAAATATCTAAAACAACCACTAAAAATACACAATAATGTATAGCTTTAGGTCGATATATAAGTTAAAACAGAGTACTAAAAATATTTAAATAATCCAAAAGAAGGCCTATTCAGCCAGATCACTAATTACATGAAATGTTAATGGTCCAAGCATTAAAAGGGACGAGTTGCCAGAGTAGATTTAAAGAGCAAGACTCAAGTATATTGCCTAGAAGAGACACAGTTTAAATATAAAGACACATGGTTTGAAAGTACCATATTTTCCATACTATAAGGCGCACCTAAGAGCCTTAAATTTTCTCAAAAATCGGCCGTGTGCCTGATAATCCGGTGCGCCTTATGTATGGGTTAAGTACAGAAATAGACCCCGTAATTGAGACTGCGCCTTATAATCCGGTGCGCCTTATGGTGAAGAAAATACGGTAAATGGATGGAAAAGGTGTACCATGCAAAGTGACTATGTTAATATCAGATTTTTAAAATAAACTTCATGTCAAAGAATATAGTCAGGGATAAATTATTTAAAGGAACAATTCCCCAGGAAGGCAATAATTATAAATGTGTTTACACCTAGTAAGAGAGCTACATGACTCAATATGTGGCAGAATTAGACCCCACCCACCCAAAAAAAGATAATTCCACAATCATATTAGGTTTTAACACCTTTCTCATAGCAATGATAAAACAAGCAGATTTCAACCCTCACTATTAACCCCCCTGATCTAATTGACATTTACAGAATTCTATCTAAACACACATCTTTTTAAGCACATATACGCAATACAGAATACATTCACCAAGAGAGACCATATACCGTGCTAAAAAAAAAGTCTATTCTATGCAAAAATAAAGTAGTGCTTAGACAAATATAGCTTTAAGTACCAAAAAAAGCCCTAAAACAATGGCCTATTCTACCTAAAGAAGCAACAAGCTCAAAAAAGAAGAGCAAAGTAAACCCAAAGTAGGTAGAAGGGATGAAATAAAGATAAAAATAAAAATCAGTGAAACTGAAAACAGAGAAAATTAACAAAGCCAAAAGCTAATTCTTCAAACTCCCAGTTACACCCATCATAAAAGAGGGGGAGGAGGGAGTGAATGAATTAATACATGTCAGAAATAAAAAAATAAATTATCATCACAAATCTTATCAGCATTAACTAAAAGGATAATAAGTAAATTTTGGAACAACTTTATACCATTACAGTTTACAATGTAAATGAAAGGAATAATTTCTTGAAAAATACAACTTTTTAAAATTGATACAAAAGAAACAAATTATAAAAATTGCCATGTTTGAAATAGATTTAATGTACTATAAAAACTTCCCCAAAAGAAAAACAATGGACAAGTGGCAAAATATAGGAACAGACAATTCACAAAATAAATTGGAACAGTTCCTAATCCTTAAAAAATATGCTTGATCTTAGTAATAATTTGGAAAATGTAAACTAAAACTACATGAGGAAACATTTCATACTGATCAAATGGGCAAGCATTATAAGCCTGACAATACCGAGTATTGGTGGGAATGCAAGAACACTAGAAACACGTATAAATGTCTGGTGGGTGTGCAAATTGGTACAAGCACTTTACAGGGCAACTTGGCAACATCTAGTAAAGTTGTAACAGATATCCAATAATGCAGCAGCTCCACTCCTAGGTACACATATGCCAAGTCACCTGGACAGGACCCATGTATGATAATCACGCAAGTATCGTTCGCAACAGAAAATGTTCAAAACAAACTAAATGTCCATCAAGAGAAGAGTGGATTAAAACTACATTTTGATATATTCAGCAGTTAATATGAGAAAACTAGAGATACATGTTCATTATAAATAAATACCCAAAAGTTAAGCAAAGAAACCAAATTGCAAAAGGATACACCAATGATCCCATTTATTTAACACTTACTATATGAAAGCAATGCTATATAATTTGAAGAAACAGAGTAGATAGGTGAAGACAGACATGGGAACGATAACTAGCAAAATCAAATACTGCTGTCTCTACTGAGAAGTAGGATGACATCAGAGGTTGAAGCGTATTTGCAACGCTTTAAGTTTAGGCTGATTGATGTGTACAAGGGTATTCGCTTGAGTATGCCTTGCACCATCATGTATGTCTGAAATACTCTGTAATTTTAAAACTTAGAAAGGAACTGAGGTCTCAAATATAGCTGCTTGGCAAACGATGGAGTCTTCAGTCATAATGAAGGCACAGACGCCCTTGCTGAATGCCCTCAACTGTTTTGACTTCTGGAGGGGCGGGCCGTGATTACAGCTGCGATTAGGTGACTCACCATAATTATGTTTTGTTGAAATTGAATTTATTGAAGCATGAATCATTCTGCCCAAGTCCTACCTAATTGCTCCGGCACGGTGGATGGGAAGGATGGCGGAGGAGTTTCCCGTGGAGGTCATTACAGCCTGAATGCACGCACGTGTGCGTGTGCACGCCGGCACACACTCGTGCCACACTCACCCTGCCGCAGGCCAGCGGCGCTGCCTCCTCCTCTGGGTTAGTGAGAGGGTGACAGGGGATATTTGTCGGTTTAAGTGTGGTTTCTTCTGCCTCCCACCCCCTCCTCGTATTTATGAACAGCTCTGGGTGTTGTCTGGTTGCTCAAAGCTGCTGACTGGCAGATTTTATCCCTGCACTCCAGCTCCGCCGCCCCCTCCAGCCCCCCACTGCTCTGCGGGTATCTGAGGGATGCCCTGGGAGCTGCCAGCTGCAGAGCTGTAATTTAAATCAACGTGGACGCTCTGGAGAAGCAAACAGCGAACCCAGACTGTGGGGGGAAGCCCTGTGGCCTCCCGCTCTGTGGCCTGCGTACTGGGAGGAGAGGGAGGTGGGGACGACCTCGGGCTCCTACACACTCTGAGTCAGCCACAGTCTCACACAAGCAAAGAGCTTCCAGCCTGCCTCCTGATTGTGAGGACCAGGAGACCTGCAGCCACTTGGTTATTGTCCGTTTATCTCCGTGGCATACTAGTGGAACAAATAAAGGGGCTTTGCCTGGAACGGGTTGAGTGAGAGCTGATGAACAGTTTTCCTACCCGAAAACAAGTTGCAGAGACAAACTCCGTCATTAAAACAGCAATGAGAGCAAACACTGTCACGCCACTCACCAGGAACCGGGCACTGTTGTAACCGCATTTTAACTTCTTTACTCCTGACAGCAACTCAGTGGTATGGATGTCTTCATCAGCAGCACTTTGCAGAGAGGAAACTGAGGCACCAGAAGGTGAAGTAACCTGCTCACATTAACTGAGCTAGTAAATGGCAGAGGCCAGACTCGAGCTCAGACTCTGTCCCAGACACTTCACCACCCCTCTGGCTTGCATGTGGCAGACACCATGCTGGGTGCTTTGCAAAATCATCTGGCAAGCCTCAAAACCAGGCCCATTCGACAGATGAGAAAACTAAGGCTGAGAGAGGCAAAGTAACTTGCAGCGATGACACAAATAGTAAGGAGCAGTCAGGACCTGGAGCTTTTGGTTCAAATGACCTGCCGGCTACGAAAGCCAAGGCCAAAGAGAAATGCACAAGACAGCGTGGTCGTGAGCAACAGATAGGTGGGAAAGTGCTACTCCAGCCAGTTCCTCATTTGAAGGTGTACTGGGTGGGCTCCTGGGCTCCCTCATCTGTCTCCGACTCCAAGGTTCGATCATGGCAGCCTTTCTCCAGTTATGGCACCGCCTCGTCTCCAGCAACCATCTCCTCAGTGCCTTCTTAAACACAGCAGGGAGCCTGGCGTTTTAAAAATCCATTGCCGAATTCAAAAAAAAAAAAAAAAAAAAAAAAACAACCTTGAATTTCTACACACTGGAGTTGACAATTAAAGAGTGCACACTCCAGCAAGAAGGTAACATCTTAAACCCATGGTGACAAACTTCGCGGAGTGTAGCTGATGGGTAACTGACGATGGGACCTCTGGGTATAGACTCAGTAGACATTCGGAGACTCAGCGAGGCAGCAGGGAAGAGGCGGCGGGGCCAGACGCAGGCTTCACCGTCTTACTCACTGCCCAGTTGTCCTGGGAACGAGTCTGCACTCTTGTCCTTCTCAGCCTGGGTCGTTGC
>PVJL010002220.1:0-106068 GCA_004026885.1 Lyroderma lyra | reverse complement strand
AAAAAAAAAAAAAAAAAAAAAAAAAACAACCTTGAATTTCTACACACTGGAGTTGACAATTAAAGAGTGCACACTCCAGCAAGAAGGTAACATCTTAAACCCACGGTGACAAACTTCGCGGAGTGTAGCTGATGGGTAACTGACGATGGGACCTCTGGGTATAGACTCAGTAGACATTCGGAGACTCAGCGAGGCAGCAGGGAAGAGGCGGCGGGGCCAGACGCAGGCTTCACCGTCTTACTCACTGCCCAGTTGTCCTGGGAACGAGTCTGCACTCTTGTCCTTCTCAGCCTGGGTCGTTGCCTCTGAAAACACCACAGACGCAGAGCTGGCAGCCCAGCAGCAACCCCAGAGATCCTTGCAGACATAAATGTCTGTGTGTCAAGGGTTCAAGATCCAGCTCAGTTCTTTCACTTCACAGACCAGGAAACTGAGACCACCATGGCTCCATGACTGTCCATGGTTACACAGCTAGACAGGATCACAACCTTAAATAAAACTTAGAAATAAGGTCCTGAGAGAGTCAACAGCCCTGAGCAGCTAAAGGAAGGGACAGGCCTCCTCCTCTGACCTTCCCTGTTCAATAGACAGTGCTCTGCTTTAATACCCATAATGGGACAATGACAAACTCACTCCTTTTTCCCTATTTGAAGAGACAGTTGGGAATAAAATGGTATCTCATCAGGGAACTATCAGGTCTCGTTTAAGTAGTCATTTTAAAGTGACTACGTAGTCTTTCATTGATAATGTAAAGCTTAGCCTTGAGTATTAACAACAGAAATATCATCGAATGCTGTGTATGTGGAAGGTTTTATGGAAATCTATAAAGAGGGTGTTGATGAAGGTCTGATATGAATGTTTTGTCATTGGTATTAAAATAAAAGAAAGAAGCATAGTTTGCTGTTTACATGAATGGATAAAGATGAAGGAAATACCAAGATCAGAGAAGAATAAGAATCCAGAAGAAGTCAGAAGTTAGGATTGGAGGTGACCACCCAAATCTAACTGGCTGGAATTTTATCTGTGCCTCCCTCACCACTGTGCTTAGAAAGTGGCACAGGGATTTAGGCTAGCTTCCTCTGTATGTCACTGAAATGACAGCAGTCTTTAAACTGGCACCAGAATGCATACAATGCCCAAGTAAACATGCAGCGCTGATGTTGTTTGAGGCACCATCTTTGTTGATCATCACCTCATCCCGTTTCTCCATCTCCAGCAGTGACACCCCCATCTGCCCAGTACCAGGCTGGTATTATAACTAGGAAGCATCTCCCCTCTCCTTCACCCACTATCCCATGTCCATGCCATATGTAAACCCTGCCAACCCCGCAGTGGGTGGCTGGGCATGACCACAGTAGATTCAGATGTGATCAACATGTTGCTGTAATACACCACGATGAACCTCCTAAGACAATCCAATTCCCTTGCAAAAAGGAGCAACAAGTTCCCATCCTTCCTTTTCATCATGTAAATTGGCCAGAACCTGGGATATTGGTGGAACCACTTGTTCCTGTCTGGCTGGCACAGGACCTGTACACTCAGCAGTGTTTTCTTGGACTTGATCGCCCCTCTAGCTCCGCAGCTCTTAGCCTCTCCCATTTCTTCACGCCCCGCTGCCTGAAGTAGTCTTCACCTTAGATGCTTGTCCCCCTGTCTTCCTCTCCCTTTCACCTCTGTAACCTAACTTTTTTAGACTTAGATCTAGGAAAACTGAGGCACACTGTCACCATTTATTGGTCTCATTCTCAAGCCAGCAAGGAGAATATTTTGGCGTATAGAATGTGGTCCCATGTATCATGTGTATCCACGTTTGGGGCCCAGACTTCCAGGGGAAAAAAAATCTTTTGTTTTAATTTTTTAATTCCAATTTTTATTGGTTTATATTTAGGTACTTGTTTTTGTATTATAAAGGAGTTTTAGCATTCATTTTTTTTAACATATTATAGTATGAGAAAGTCTATGTACCGGTAACAAATTGATGATATATATGCAACATAGAAGGCCAAGAAGTCTTCGTCACTGTCAATATCAGAATTATCGTCTTCTTCAATGTCTACCTTACTGGTGTCCTCTGAAGAGCCACTCTCCTCATCCCAATAAATGTCATCGTCCTCACTTCCATCCACTGCATTGCTGATGCACATTTTTTAAATGATTTCACAACCACTTCCTTCTTGACACCTTTCCACGATCGTAGGACCCAGTCCCGCAGCTGGGCGATGGACGCTTTCTTGATTCAGCCTCTGGGCACTAAGTCATCACCAGCTGACTGGATCCACAACGTTCATCAGGGCCTTAAAGGGCTTGTTTACTGACACATCAGGAGGTTACAAACCGGTTATTGTATTCCAGGGTAATATTTTACATACAGATATCATTATTGAGTTCTAGAGTTACACTTTTAAGTCAGAAGCATAAATGAAAGAATTAAAAACATTGATATAGATAGGGAATAAGCACTACCCACGTATACTGTGCATCCTTATTTTTCCCTCACAAATTTGGGCAAAAATGTGCACATTGTCCATGGCAAAATACAGTGGTCATTAATATGCTACCACATGTAAACAAGAGACAAAGCAAATGCTCTTGATCTAAATATTTGAGATATTGGTAAATATAAAATCTCTTTGCCTCATGAGGACGTGTATTTGAGCATCCATTGAGTGAGGGGAGATGGGTTGAGGAAGTTTTGTATCATATTTTGGGGAAAAGATGGCTAAAGCTGCATCACTAGGACATCTGGGAACTCAGAGTTATCGGTACCAGACACTAGAAAGTCCAAAGCTTCAGTCTAGATCAGGCATTGCTCTCTGTGCACCTATCAGCATGTGTATGTAGACATTTACTTCAGGGAGAGGGAGATCGGGCAGCTGGTTAGATTTATGGAGACATCTTGAACTATTCTTTTAAATGTTTGGGGTTTGGCAGATAAATGCCTTGTGCACCAAGCACCTTTTCTCCTTCATTTAAAATCCATGTGTATTGGAGAGGAAATTTAATCCTTGTGTTCCTGATTCACTTACACTTAACCCATCAAAATCCAACTCGATGGGAACCGTTAGATGCCCAAGAGCCTTCTGAACCTTGTGTAATAAACCATTTGGAGCTGTCTTTTTTTTTTTTTTTTTTTTTTTTTTTTTTTTTTTTTTTTTTTTTTTTTTTTTTTTTTTTTTTTTTTTTTTTTTTTTTTTTTTTTTTTTTTTTTTCAGAAACCACAATGAGGAATTGTTTTCAGTGGCTTTAGTCAGGGGAGCAAGATGGGATTTCTCAAATTTCTCCACAGCCAACCAATTTTAACACTGATCAGACACATTGCCACGCCTTGTATTTAGTTCTTGGCAATAACCTGAGATCCATGAACCACCATTTTTTGAAAAGTCAACAAATAGCGACTGAGATCCAACTCCAACTATGTTCTGAGCACTGTGTGGGTCTCTGACGCTGGGTCCCAGTGTTCTCACTGGTGGCTAGCCAGCTTCTCCATCATCTGGATCTCTGAGAAGCTCTCTTTCCCTCTGCTACTGTCCAAAGGTATAGGAGAGACTGTTCAGTTATAGAGTAGTGGAGAATGATGGAAAAGGGAAAATCATCCGGAAATACAATCCTACATGGGCAAACAGAGCCTAACCTATACACTGATGGCATGGGTTACAGGGACATTTGCAGAATATAACCAAATTCATACAGTCCATATACTCACACAGAGTTCTATCTGTAGGCTATTTCAAACCTAATGTGGAAATTAAGATCGCTTTTTGCCAACTCAATTACCTACATCAGTCAGCAGTAGATGAAAGAAGAGTCATAACTAATATGAAAGCAATCATTATCCAAAGTTGGCTTTTGATTTCTCTATAACAATCACAGGTAAATTCAAACATCTAATTCCTTCTTTGCCTGGGCCTGAATCTGACCAACACGTGGGAGACAGAAACAGAGAACAATTTATTTCTAGCACACCTGCCTCTGGTTCCTCGCCCAACTGGATAAAGGGTAAGAGAAGAAGCCAGGTCATCCTGACCTGTTCACAGGTAACCAGGAGCTAGCTGTTCCTCCTTATCCTGACTTGTGGCTACCACCTTCACAACCTGGCGTTTCATTCAGATCGGAGTGCTCATCAACATCATTCCGGAGCTCATGTTTCCCCCACACATCTCAAGGCGCGCTATGCTTTCTCCTGGAGTCCCACAATGTATGGAGTGGAACAGAAGGGCATAGCAGTGTCCTTCCACCCATGGAGACCACTCGTGCTGCTTCATTTCAGCCAGAACCCTCCTCGGGGCTACCTAGCTATTCAATATTCACCACTGTCAAGATGTGTGAAAGTCCAATTTCCAGAGAACAGTGGTTTTTATTGTTTCTCCCTCATCTCTGAGCAGCATACAGCATCCAAAGAGAATGGCCTGAGGTTTCTCTTACCAATGCAGTCCCCCCACAAAAAGAATTTTAATAATAATAATTTGAAATCCAGAAAGAGAAATAAAAATTAGATTACAAAAGGAAACTCCTGAGTTGGAAGACACCACCTGTCTGACTAGAATGAACATGGGATGCAATGAGGCCAACTACGTGGATTCCCACCACAATGTCCCTGATGCAAGTTGTTCAGTCTGAGTGCCTCCAGCAAGGGAGGCTGTCATAGGAGGGGTACTTAATGAAGGTTTTCACATCAGACTGCCCTCGGTTGGAATCCCAGCCCTGCCTTTTACGACCGGTGTCACTCATCTTTCTGAGCAACAAGGTGTATCACCTACAAAGTAGGAATAATAATAATACTTTCTTCATGGAGTTGTCATAAAGATTGAATAGACTGTAGACTTAAAGTGAATATTGTAGAGTTGGTACAGAGAGGAAGGTAAAGGAATGCTAACGATAAACTAACTAGTTCACACAGCTTGCAGTTTTTCCAGGAATTTTCACTGGCTGCTATTTCAAGTTAAAGATTGAAAGCTACTGTTCCTGTCAAATATGTCACCTAGAAGAAATAACAGTAACCTCTATCAGTGATGGTCTTCTTGGTATATTTTAGTGCATCAGCCTAAGCTTTCTAATATGATAGAGACATGGGACAGATAGATTTTAATGGACATAAGCAAAGGGGGAAAATTTTGGAATATGGTTTGCTGATGTTAAAAGATAAACTGAAGCATATGAAATTTTTAAGAGTATATTTGAGAAAAAAAATTGATTCAAATTGGGCAACTGGAAGTGCTCTACCAATAGGATCTAGAGGAAAGGTTTTTATAGAGAAGACAGAAGCAAAGCAAGGACATCATCTGAGTGGTTATAGCACAGGCAGGTGCATTATTTGGGAATTAATAACTAGTTGAATCTTTGCAACTGGTCGTTCCTAGGTTCCGATTTCTTAAGCTTGAGGCATTACAGCTTGGGTTTTGTTTGAGTACGTAGGCCACCAAGGCATTAAAACCACCTAAGTCTAATGACTTCCTTGTGTAACTAAGTTAACACTGGGAAGGCAAATTCAAATGGACACTCGTTGTTGAGATTTCAGGAAGTCAGAATGCCGAATGACAGTGGGGAGCCAGAGCAAGGGAAAATGATGAAAGAAACCCTACATAAGGAGGAATTTCACAATTTTGCCTGGGAGCCCACGATCAAATCCTGCCACCATCACTATGTGCTTGCATCACTGACATCCCACCTCCCCCAGGTCACAGTTGCCCTCTTGTATAATACAACTCTGCCTGGAGCCTAGTTTCTTCATGTGTTCTCTCCCAGCAAGGTACCCAGTAGGAGTGGAATGAATGTGGATAGATGATCCAGTGACCCAATGGGAGTTCTAGACCTATGTGGATCCACAGACAGCATTCCAGCCCTTATCAAGCAGGGTCTTTATATGGCTCGTCTGTGACAAATACAGAGCAGTAGAGTTCCTATTCAGAAACTTTAGACTGGTCACAGAATGTAAAATAAATGCTTGGACGTCACTACCTGCATGATGAACACTGTCACACACACACACCTGTCTCCTCAGAAAGGGGAGAGGAGGCAATAGGATTCTAACAGCACAGGGAGATTGAAGTGTTTGGATAAGTGCTACTGTAGTGATTGTTTTCTGGAATCTGATAAATTTTCAGACCACATCAAAGTTCCCTCCCTGCTGGGCCAGAAGTTTTCCACTCACAGGTGCATTGGTTTTGTGAGAAAAACATTTGATGGGGGACCCAGGCGTATCAGAATGCTTTTTCATTCTGTGAAGAACTGAATTACATAAGATGGTATCCAGCTATTTCTTCAGGCCTGCTCAGGTCAAAAGCGGTGTGCTGAGATTGACTACAAAAGTGAACACATGTAAAACGGCAATTATGAAGCCGGAAAGGGAGGGATAGGGTGACATCATGCAGATTTTTGGTGTGTGTTTTTCTTTCCTGTGTCTTATAAGATCTGAGGATATGAAAAATAGAAGACTAAAGAAGAAAACTCCTCACCTAGTTTTCCTGAAAAGCATGCTGCTTTGCAAAAGGTTTTCCTCAGAGTATGTAAGGATGTGGGGTTAACCAGTGGGCAAAGAGGCTGTAAGAAGATGCTGAAACTGGGGCCATACTGGTCTCCCAAAGGCTCAAATGTTTTCTTGGCCAAAATTATTTCTGTTTCCTTTGGACTTAGAAATATTAAAGGAGAAACTCTGATTTCTTATGTTGAGGCCCAAACATTTTCCATTGACCACCGATCTTGTATTGTGTTGAAACCCAATTACTATTCCAGAATTGGTTCATTATTTCCCATCCACCCCTACTCCATGTCATTTTTCTACCATCTATGTCCTATTCTCCTCTCTGCCATCTGACCCCCATACATTGTTTTATCTAGGTTCCCTTGCAGCTGGCTTCAGATGTTTTGGGTTTAGCCAATGAGAGACATGACAAGATATTAAAAGGTAGAGAGATGATGTCAGCAAAACAGTATAGAGTAAGAACTTCCAAAAATCTTTTCTCCAGAAAAGCAAAAAAAAGGTGCAAAAATTATCATAACCAATTTTTTCAGAACTCTGTAAATTAATCCAAGGCTCATAGCAACCCAGTAGCTTCTTTTTTATTGTTAAATGTATTGGGGTGACATTGATTAGTAAACATTACATAGGTTCCAATTCTACATTACATCTTCTCTGTGTTGTGTTATGTGTTCATCACCCAGAGTCAGTTCTCTTTCCATCACCATATATTTGTGTCCTTGTCCCTTCTCCCCCATCTCCCTCCCCTCTTATCCTCAGATAAGTACTAAATTATTAACTATGTCCAGAGTTTTGTTTCTTTGCTGCTTTCAATGTTATGTTCCACATATGAGTAGAATCACGTAGTTCTTGGTTTTTTTCTATCTGGCTTATTTCACTTAGCATGATAATCTGCTCATTTTTAAATTGATGTTTTTTGTTTTGTTTTTCTATTTTGATTGTTCGTTTATTCTGTTCTTTAGATTCCACATATAAGTGAGATCATATGGTATTTTTCTTTCTCAGTCTGACTAATTTCACTTAGCATGATATCTTCTAGTGTAACACAGTAGCTTTTATTGAAGAAAAATGACTGAGCCTCAGTAAGAGCAACAACTCTTACCCCAGTCCCATCTCCACCCCTGCAGCTTAGTTATATCCTTGAAAAATAACATCCTGCATTCTAAAACCTAACAAAGCTGAAGCTCTTTCAAAGACTCACTCCCAAGGAGCAATAATTATTTGACCTGTGTTGTGGTTCTCTAGTAGACCTCATTCAAAAAGCTTCATTTCACTCAGGAGTCTTGATTTCACCTGCCTCAGAACTTAACACAGTGCTAAAAGCTTCTGCAGATAGGGCTTTTGTTGAAATAATTTATCTGCTAGTGTTTTAATATAGATGCTCCCTGATGTGATATGGGGAAAACAATATGCCAACCAAAAAGCTTAAAAGGAAAAGCTGGACATGAGTTGTCTCCAAGGGCTTGGAAAAGCTCCCACATACTACTAGAAATCTAGAAGTCCATGCCTATCCATAGGGCTATGCTCACAAAAGACCTGAGAAGACCCTGGCTGACCATGACATTCTATACAATGGAATATACAGGAAACCAGTGAAAACAACCCAAATATCTATCAACTGAAGAATAGATAAACAAATGTGGTATATCCATACAATGGAATATTATTCATTCACAAAAAAGAAATGGCGTAGTGATATATACACTACAACAACTTGTAAATATCATGCTAAATGAAAGAAGAAAGATGGAAAAAGTCACATATTCTATGATTCTGTTCATATGAAGAAATGTCCAGAATAGACAAATCCATAGACACAGAAAATAGATTACCAATTTCCAGGGGCTGTGGGAAGAAGACAACAGGCAATGACTGCTAATGGGTATAGGACATTTTTTTTTGGGGGGGGGGAGGGTAATGAAAATGTTCTGGAATTGGATAATGGTGATGGTAGCACAACTTTGTGAATATACCCAAACCACTAAACTGTATACTATAAAGAGGTGGACTTCATGTTATATAAAATATCATGTGAATTACGTCTTAATTATTTTTAAAATGTGGAGCTGAGGGAGGTTGAGGTATTCCTTCTCCTGTCTCCTCTTTTTCAGTTAGGTACCTATGGCAATAGGCAGGCACCTCCGGGTCTAAATTTCCCATGAGGCAGTCCCTCCTCCATACCTCCAACTCACAATAGGCTCCAGGAACATTATTTCTTCTTCTCGCCCTTTGGTCTGGAAGTAGTAATGGTTTCCTATTCTTGCTGTTTGCTGGGTACCTCACCTTATTTGTTTCCTAACCCTTCTGACACTACTGGAAGTAGTCCCTTCATTAGTCACACACCACCTCAGTGACTTCTGTCTCCTGGTAGGACCTGACTATACACATGTGGCCCCAGCTGAGAGTGAAGCCATGTTCTTCGAAGCGCCAGTGCTCTCGGATGGGCTCCTATCGAGAACGGACAGGACAATAGGATTCTCAAGAAATATGGATACTTTTTTCCCAATGTCCTATTCTTAGCCCCATTGCCATCCCATTCTCTACTGTCTTGGGATATTCATCTCCCACTATGGCTTCAGCTATTACCTCTGTACCTATAACTATTCAGCTTGGGGTTGCTTTCCCTAATTAGATTCCTGACTTTTAGACAAGCCTTTCTAATGGCATAATTGAGGTTTGCCCATGAATATCTTACAGATATCGCAACTCAATAGGCACACTTGGCAATTTTAGTGACTGGCACCATCCATTCAATTCATCCATCCAAATTAGGTAACTTAACTTCATCTTCAAGTGCACTCTCTGTCTCATTGCCAAATGAAACTCAAATCCCATGTACATGTTAAAGATATTTAGAAGGAGTAGGTTGTCAATTCTCACTCTCATCATCTTATATTTCTACTTCTAAACATCCTCTCTACAACCACTTTCTTCTTTGTAGGATGTGTTCCTGCATGTCCACACTACCATGATCATTCTCAAGAACTTTAACATTGATGGCACAGTATTACCTAATATAGTAATCAAATGTTCTTAATAAACCTAACAATGTTTTTAACGGTTAATTTTTTTCAATCAAATGTCAAATCTAGTACAATAGGGTACAATTATTTGTCACGTCCCTTCATTCTTCATTAACAATTCCCTCACCTTTTTTTCTTTTCTTTTGTAGTCAGTCCCCCAAATTTAGATTTTTCTGATTTTTTTTTTATATTTAAACTCTAACTATACATATTGGCCAAGAATATAACACAAACACCATCAGGTTTTCTCAGTGCATCACATCAGGAAGCATATGTCAGATTATTCTGTTATGACTAATGAGGTTCAATTACTGGTTAAGATGAAATATTTCCTTGTTTGTTTTTAAATATCGTTATTTTTTCATTCCACAGAGCAAAAGACATTATTATAATTGTTCCTTTTATGCTCAATATTTCCCTAATTTGGCCACTAGTAACTTCTTCAAGCTGGCTCCTATATTAATTTCGTATGTCTCCACTGGTTTTACAAACATTTTCTTGCTTTCTGGGACAATAAAATATTCCAGATTCAACTTGTACTTTTCTTTCCTCATACCTCATTGAACAGAGCTGAGAAATATAAATGTTTAAATCATGAGTTCATTCTGATGCCTTCAAATCCAATACACAGAGCTCTTCATCGCCTCCCATTTCTCTCATGCAGCTCTCTTCTTTCATAATAAAAATGCTGGTTCCTAACAACATCCAAAATTGACTTATTTGCTCTATCCTACAATTTGCACAAAGTAGTGTGGGAGCTGCTACACCTATACCACAACCAACAACAAAGCAACCAAGCAAAGTCTAAATTTTTTGCAGTTCTTTTTTGCCCTTAGACTGTATCCCGTGAAGCATGTGCAGCCAGAATTCTATGTTCCATTAGTTGGGTTAATTCTTTCCTTTTTGGGAGCTACGTGATCAATTGCTTATACAGTAGGGTTCATTTGTTTCTCTTTTTGTTCAAATTAGGGGGGTTTGCCCTTGATTAAATGTTATTTTTGAATATTCATAACTTTATCATGACTTAAAAATCAACACTCTCTGAAAAGGTATATTTAGAGTAAGTGTCACTGCTTCCTCAGCCCCACCCTTCTCTCACTGACACCCTGCACCTGCTTTGCAGGCTTTTCATTAGCGTTCACTTTTTCAAAAATAAGTGTGTGTGTGTGGGGGGGTGCGTGTCTGTGTGCGTGCATGTGCGTGTGTATGTGTGTGTGTGTGTATGTGTGTGTGCGTGTGTATGTGTGTGCGTGCGTGTGTGTGTGCGTGTGTGTATGTGTGTGCATGTGTGTGCGTGTATGTATGTGTGTGTGCATGTGTGTGTGCGTGTGTGTGTGTGCACGTGTGTGTATTTGCATTCTTCTTTCTCATCCCCTCCTTTCTCACATAAAAAGAAGCCTACAATACGTACTCTTTTTCACTTTGTCTTTTTCATTTGAAGTATATCCTGGAAATAACTCTGAACAATTAATAAAGAGCTTCCCCATTCTTTGCATAGTTGAATACTTACTCCAATGTGTAGATGTACCATAGCTTATGCAACCAAAATTTTACACATTATGTATTGGTATTTAGATGATTTCCATTATTTTACCCCTAAAAATCGTAGTTTGATGAATAAACGTGCATACTTTGTTTGTTTGTTTTTGAAGGCTGGCTCCAATGTAGAGTTTTGGGGGTCAGATTGTTAGGTCAAAGGGTAAATGTTGCACATACAATTTTTTAGATATTGGCATATTTCCCACCAAATAGATTAGAGTGACCAGGGGTGTCCAACTTTTTGCCTTCCCTGGGCCATACTGGAAGAAGAACTGTCTTGGCCCACACATAAAATACAGCAACACTAGTGATAGCTGATAAGAAAAAAAAAAAAAAAAAAAAAAAAAAAAATCCATGCGTAATTTTTGTAATGTTTTAAGAAAGTTTACAAATTTGTGTTGAGATGCATTCAAAGCCGTCCTGGTCCACGTGCGGCCTGCAGGCACAGGTTGGACAAGCTTGGATTAGAACATTTAAGTTCTACCAGCAATGTGTGTGCCAATGTTACGGGTTTTTATTCCTCCCTGATTCATATGTTGAGGTCCATAACTCCCAGTACCACAGAATGTGACTATATTTGGAGATAAGGCCTTTAAAGGGGTGATTAAATTGAAACGAGGCCGTTGAGGTGAATCCTAATCCAATCTGACTGGTGTCATAAGAGGAAGAAATTTGGACACTCAAAGAAATACCAGAGATGTGTGTGACAAGAAGAAAGTCCATGTGAGGATACAATGAGAAGGCAGCCATTGACCAGCCAGGGAGAGAAACCTCAGAAGAAATCAAACCTGACAACAACTTGATCTTGGACTTCTAGCCTTCAGAAGTGTAAGAAAATAAATTTCTGTTGTTTAAGCAACTCCGTTTGCGGTGTTTCATTATGGTAGCCCTAGTAAGCTAATATGGCCTGTTTCTCCATAGCCTCACCAACACTGTATTGTTAAACTTGTGAATTTTTTCCACTTTGATCTGTGAAATAAAGCAGAGTTTTAATCTGCATTACTTTTATTATGAGTGCAGTTGAGCATCTTTTTATGTGTTTAAGAATTATTTTCCTATATTTTTGTGGAAATTGGTGAGTTTTTATTTATTTTTCAACTTTAAAAAATACTTTCTATAATAGGAAGATAGCCATTTATCTCTGATACATCATGTTGCAAATACTTTCTTCACTGAGATACTTTCCTTTTGGTTGTGCTTATTTTTTGTCATGTAATTCTTAATTTTATACAGCAAAATTATCAATCTTTTTATTTTGCATATGGATTTTAATCACATTTAGAAAACATTTTCCCACACTCAAGTGACAAAAACATTCATCCATGTTTTCTTCTAATACTTGTATGATTTATGTTGTGGTTTTACAATTAAGTTTCTCATTATTTTGGAGTTTATGATATATGGTATAAGGTTTGAATCCAGTTTTATCTTTTTCCAAATGGCTAGCAGCTGTCCAACACCACTTATTGAAAAGCCCACCTTATCTCCAGGGATTTGAAATGCCACATTTATTGGGTAATAAATTTTTGTTCATACTTGTTTCTCTTCTCAAATTTTTAGAATTTTATCTAATGGCATTAATTAACAACTATGATACAATGTTAAATAGTAAGGAAGACAGAGGGCATTTTACTTTATTTTTCCTCTTAGCAGGAATGCCTACCATGCTTCCCAATTAAGTAAGATACTAAGTTTAGGAGATATATGTGTGTGTGTATGTGTGCGCATGCACATGTATGTATATATACGTGTATGTAATTTGTATAAAGAAAGTATCCGTCGATTCCTATTTTATTGAGTGAGTGCACTTTTCAGGAATGGGTGTTAAACATTATTGAAGGTCTATCATATGGACAATATCACCTAATTTTTCTCCTTAAATCTATTAATAAGGTGATTTATATTAAAGAATTGCTCCATGTTGAAACTCCCTACATTCCTGACACTTACTCTCTAAGTTTTAGTTTATTAAGGCAATTTTGGATTCTTTTTACTAGAGTTTTATTTAATTTTTGCATCTATATTTGTAAGGGAGATTGGTCTGCAGTTTTCTATAAATTACATTATTATTAGTAATTTATTAGGTTTGGTTATCAACATTACACTTACTTCTTTAAAACAAATTGGAATTTATTTTCTATACTCTGGCATAATTTATGGAACCCTGACATTATCTGATTTTTGCAGGTTTGCAAAATTTCCCTATGTAAGTATCTGAGACCGGTGTTTCTATGTGGAATAATTTGTTAATAATTTCTCCACCTTTTAGCTATCCTGAAGAGTGGTCTATTTAAGCTTTCTGTATTAAATGGGGTCTATTTCGATAAATTACATTTTCATAGACGGTAAAATATTTCAGAGGTTTTGAATGTATTTGCATAACATTTTGCAAAGAAGTCCACTTACGATTTATTTTTGTCTTTACAATGGTTATTTCTCTCCTGTCTTTCCTTAGTTTGTATGTTTGTGTTTTGCCGTTTTTCTTGACTAGGTTACCTGATGGTATGTCTATTTTATGTTTTTTCTCCAAAATAAGAAGCATTTTGGTTCATTTATAAGTTCTACTCTTTTTACTGTTTTCTACCATGTTAATTTTTGCTTTTATCTTTATGATTTCCTTCCTTGTGCTTTCTTTTGGTTTACTTTGTCATATGTTTTTTATATTTTTGAATTGGGAATTAAATGTGTGTATTTTAATTATTTTTTATTAATTTAAGTATTTAAGACCGTAGATTCTCCCCAGATCATTGCTTTAACTGTATCTTACAACTTCTGATGTGTATATTTTTTATTCTAATTGTTTTAGCAAATCTTCAGTTTCAATTTATGTATCTTCTTTCACCAAATAGTAGTTTAATAGAGAATTCTTGTTACTGTTGTTCAATTTCCCGGTAAAAGGACCTTTTTAAATTTTGTGACTAATTTCTACTTTATGGCACTTACTAAGACTTTCTTTGTGACACAGCATGCAGTCAATTTTTGTAAACATTCTATTTGTGCCTGAAGAAGAGGTTATATTCTCTATATTATCAAGGTTTGAGAGTCACTATCTACTCATAATACTGATCTCATTATGTTGATTAAATCTTTCTTTTTTTTTTTTTTTTTTTTTTTTTTTTTTTTTTTTTTTTTTTTTTTTTTTTTTTTTTTTTTTTTTTTTTTTTTTTTTTTTTTTTTTTTTTTTTTTTTGCTTTTTGGTATGTGGGTAGCTCCCTGACTGGAAATCGAACCCAGGCCGCAGCGCTGACAGCGCCAGCGCCGAAGCCTTAAGCTGCTACACCACCAGGGAACTCCCGATTAAATCTTTATACCCTTATTTATTGTATTGTTTCCATTTTTCTGGAATATTTTTGTGAACCCCTTTATTCTTAGCCTCTGAGCTATTTTGTTATAGATGTGATTCTTATGCATCTCATGGAATTGATGTTTGCTGTGATTCAACTTGAACATACTTTTAATGAGAGTATGCAATGTATTAATAACCTTAATTATAATAATACAACAAAAATAATTTATTAATATTGCTGATGTGCTTTGTCTCAACCCTTATATTTTGTGTAAAACTGTATTAAGTTTCTTTCTCTACGTGACTTGTTTGCTACGCTTCATTTCATACTTGTTTTGGTATCAAGGAGCTTGGTATTTTCATTGTATGACTACCTTTTTAGTAATACCTATCATAATACCCTTAGTCCCATCTTTGTTTTGGGTACAGATTTACATTGAATCACATTCAAAGCTCAACTCAGTCCACTTGGGAAGTCCCCCAGCCCTAGTCCTATCTTGGTTGAACAATGTTAGCCCTCTGGTAGATCATCACAGAGGGATAGAGAGGGTTCTCCGAGTTTTTCCACATAAGAAACTGTTTCCAACAGTCTTGATTCATGGAGATGAGCTCATTTACATAAAAAAACCCTCAAATCACACTTCCTTTAGTTTCTTGAAAATGCAACTCCATTGTTCTCTTATTTTATTTGAGAAGTCTGATGCTTGCTTGATTTTCTTTCCTAAAGCAATTTGGTCTTTTTTCCTGGAGACCAAGAGAACTGTTTTTTTTATCTTGGAAGTCTAGTATTTTCCTAGTGTATGTCTTATGCTTCACTATTCCAGGTTTATTTTCCTAGGAAACTGTGGGCCCTTTAAAGATGCAGATTCAACTCTTTTAATGTTAGAAGTTTGTCTTAACTTATAGTTTGAAATACTTGCTATTTCCCATTTTCATACTAGTCTTTTTCAGACTCTTCTGAGCCTAATCTTCTACCAGTTATTTTCTCTCTGCTCTGTTTTGCTTCGTTCCTTATTTAATTTTCATCCTCTTGGTTCTTTTCATGACTGTCCTCAATGTCTCTGATACTTTCAGTCAAATCTGTTGTCTATAATAATACAGTTTTTGTTTTTAAGATGATTTTGTCTTTTTCTTCTATTTCTTTCCTGAGTTTTCAACCCTTATTTTACATTTTTCCTGGCTTTCTGACTATTTCTGCTCAAAACTGTGGAACTCAGGATTTAAGTTTTTGTTTCATATTTTCAAATGCTTGTTTTAGAATATTTGACTCTCTTCGGGTGTTTGAGTTTCCTTCTGCTTCATCTTTGAAGTTGATAGGAGCGTTTGCATCTGCCGAAACGTTTGCATTCTCACGTTCTGATTTCTTAGTGGCCTTGTATGTGTACCGTATTTTTTGTTCTGCCATTTCTTGTTCTTTTTCAAGTGTTTGTATATGCAGTTGTACGTAGGCACAATGATGGCGCTTGGGTGCCTGAGTATGTTTCTTAGTTCGAGAGCACCCTCTTCTGCTGGTATAGAAAAGTGCAGTTTCTTTCATTGATGGTGCTTTCAGTGGGGAGGGATTGATACATCTTCTGGTATTTTAGATTCACTTTGTTTGTGGGACACTCTCAGTTCCTTAGTTCTCATTACTAACAAGCTTCCTGCCATGGGCCCTCCTCCTCTCCAGAAGGGATGCTGCCTGTCCAACACCGCCAGCCCCGGTCCCATGGCCTTCCACGCCACTCCCCAGAAACCAGTGCGTTCCACGGCCTCGTCTCAGAGTTGTTCTCGTCATCTTTCACTCAGGTGTGGACTTTTCTCTTCAGGGTTATTTTATCTGTGGTTCTGCCACACCAGGGCTCCCAGACCCCGGTCTGCTCTTTTCCACACGTCTGCTACCTGATGCTTGTTCCAGCACAAAGCAGTCTGGAGTTGGCTCTCTCGGACCTGGCAGATTAGTCTCCTACTGAAATGTCATGTGAAGCTTGGAGTGCCCTTTCTCTCTCAGGTAGTTATGTTATATTTATGTTGTGTGTGTGTACACACACACACACACACACACACACACACACAATATGCATATACATACAGGAGAGAGACAGGTCTACAGACATATAGACCAAGAGGGAAAGAAACCGCAAGTCTTCACTGGCTCAAGGAATCCTTAAAACTGTTAGGACTGTAAGAAAACTAACTTTTAGAACAACGAATAGAGCCTTCTTCAAGTCAGGTTCCTTGGCTTCTGGGCCAGTTTCTCCACTCCCGCCCTATGTGGCGTTGGGCAAGTCACTTAACTTGTCTGGGTGCCAGTTTTCCCTGAGTGGAAGGCTATCTGTAAGTGTCGTTCCACTGACAGTCACTAAGCCTTAGGCTCCTCCGTTCCTCTGACCATCTTTGCATCCCCTCCCCATGTTATGCACACGAACCAAATGAACTTGTGCCTTACAACTCAGCCCTCAGCATCACAAAGAAAATCAGTCCGGCGTTGACTGAGTCTTGGGAAAATGCAAACATGAATTTGATTGCCTGGCTGGTTCGTAGAGAACGGTGGTCTCTGTTAATTCAATTTACAGTCCTCTCGGGAATGAGGGTTCAATGCGGAGGTGCCACGTGTCTGTGTTGGGTTTCTTTTATAAGGTCAGGGTGTTCCCTTCAAACACACACAGGCCTCACCAAGGCCTTTCATCTTCTCCACTCTCCTCTGGGCTCAGGGTCCTGTCTTGAACCCAACCCCCACTCTATGAAATAACTCCATTCCTAGGGAGACCGTAATTTTAAATAAGCCAAAGTAGGGAAGGAGCAGGGGAATCACAAGGATAAACGTGAGAACTTACAAAGTCGCTATAACCACTCCTCCTTAATAATGTGAATTTATGTAGCGTTCTGGGTTTGCATGGGGCCAAAGTAATGAAACGTATTCCTTACTCACAGTGGCTAAAGGGACAGCATTGCAGATTTATTCCAGAGGGGCCCTTCAGAGGTCACCGTAGCAATGCCCTTAATCTTGCTTCAAAATGGCCCTCACCCATTATAAACAGATGCCAGCATCGAGTGGGTAGAGATCCTCCTGTACTCCGAGCTGTCAAGGTCAGACGCTGCCCCCTCAGTCACCTGCTCCTGGATGCCCACCACTCTGACATGCAGGAAGCCAAGCAGAGTCAGCGTCCCATTTCCAGCCCCAGTCATTCCGAAACCGCATGTGCCACCCACTGGCTTTCTATCTCTGCATCTGCGTCCGGAACACTGGCTGCAATGGTGGGAACAGCAGGTCAGCACAACCCCCCCCCCACACACACACACACACATGCACACACACGCACACGCGCGTGTACACACACTCACACACATGCACACGCACGCGCGCACACAAACGCGCGTGCACACACACACTCACACACATGCACACGCATGCACACGCGCGTGCACACACACACATGCACACGCGCGCGTGCACACACACACTCACACACATGCACACGCACGCACGCGCACACATGCACGCGCACGCGCGCACACACGCACACACACATGCGCGCGCGCACATTCACACACACACACACACATTCACACATGCACACAGTCGCACCCGCGCGCACACACGCATACACACACAAGCACACACGCACGTGCGCACATGCGCATGCACACACACGTGCATTCACACAGACATGTACACACATACACCACATACACACACGTGCGCCCATATAGATCAGTAGAATGTTGAGAATAAGGGAAAATATATGGAACATATCCTTGGAGAAAGGATTGGGAAACCAGAGGCCAGAAAGAACAGACGCACATGGCCCCCTGAGTGCCCCAAAATACTGCAGAGCTTTCTCACCTACTTGTATTGTCTCTTCAGTTTTATTCCACACATCAAGAAGGCACGTCTGATCTCATTGTGTCCGACTCGCTCTGGCCAACCTCTTTGCATAGGAAAGCAGAACATTGAAACACAGATCTGACCCTTACTGTCCCTCTCAGAATCCTCCATTGGTTTCTCGTGTCTAAGCTCAGCTAAGTTAGGACATGTTAGTAGATAGCTACTTTACCAAATGGAATGTGCTAAGTGTGACAAGAAGTAAGAGGAGGAACTCGGTGAAAGGGGAAATTTCTTCCAGCTAGAGGTCCAGAGAAAGCTGCACAGAGAAGGTGAGATTTTACCTTGAAGGAGACATAGTGATATAAAGGCCGTTGGGAACAATATTCTAGGAAACTCACCCAGAAAACAGTGAGTGATTAAAATGGTCTTTAACAAAACGTGCAGACAGGGAATCGGCAGGAGATATCTATCATTGGAGAGGTGGGCTGGGGCCACGTCAGGGAGCATCTGGAACGTCTAACTTCCTGTGACCATGAACCACCTTTTGGGCCTGTTTTTCCCTAATGTCTCAAGGTTTGGTATCCAGAGTAGTCATCCAGCATCACAAGCCTGGTAAGGTTTGGATGCATTGAGATTTATAGCTTTTAGCATGTGCTTTTTTGAATTGGAAGATAAAAATAATAACAATATTTCACTTTTGGCAGTAGTATGGTTAATGCGTCTCATCTGACCTCAGAGTCAGCCATTATGATAGTTCCATGTGGCCCCAGGTATTTTCCTGCCCGGAAGAAATATGGACTGGCTCAGTTGCAGATGGTCATGCTAATGTTCATGCGGTACAGGAACCGCAGGAAGGGAAAGAGGAATAATCGAGGCAATGTTGTAAGCCAGCATGCACATGGCCACGTGGTAAAAGCATTCAAGTCCACTCATGGCCTTGGTGCTAGTTTGAAATGAGTAGATCTAGTGTAACGTAATGGTCATATCATCAACTCAAGTACTAGAGAACAAAACAGCAGAACTAAGACTGAAATTCAAGTCTCACCATGCAAACTTGGGCCGTTAAGTCACGTCTCCAAGTCTCTGTGTCCTTGTCTATAAAGTGGAGGTCCCAAAGAGTAGCTGCTCTTCAGCTTTATTTTCAGGATTAAATGGGTGACATACACAGAGCTCTTAGCATCATCGTTGGGGCATGGATGGAACTCAATAGATATTCAGTGACCCGTACTGAGCAAACATTCAATACATGTTATTAAAGAAAAAGAAACCCCAGAAACATAGGCAACTGATCTTTGACATTGGAGAAAAGACAGAGCAATGGAGCAAAGATAGTCTCCTCAACAAACGGCGCTTGAACAAACGGGCATCAATGCCAAAAAAATTATTCTAAGCACGGTGCCTACACCCATCACAGAAGTTAACTCAAAATGAATCATAGACCTAAGTAGAAAATGCAAAACTCTAAAACTCCTAGAAGATAACATAGGAGAGCACCTAGGTGATCTTGGGTATGATGGTGCCTTTTTAGACACAATACCAAGACATCGTCCATAAAAGAAATGATTGACAAGGGGGACTTCATTAAAATTAAAAACTTATGCTCTGCAAAAACAAGAATATCAAGAGAACAAGAAGATAAGCCACAGACTTGGGAAAAACATTTGCAAAAGACACATCTGATAAAGGATTGTTATCCAAAATGTACAATGAACTCTTCAAGCTCCACAATAAGAAAAAAAAACAAACTGATTTTTAAAATGGGCCAAAGTCTTTCATAGGCATGTCCCCAAAGAGGATATCCAGATTGCAAATAAACATCTGAAAAGATGCTCCACATCACATGTCATCGAGGAAATGCAGATTAAAACAACAGTGAGATACCACTAACACACCTATTAGAATGGCCAAAATCCGGGTCACCGACTGCTGGAGAGGACGTGGGGCAGCAGAAACCCTCACACACTCTGGTGGGAACACAAAATGGTACAGCCACTTCGGAAGACGGTCTGGCTGTATGTTTCAGTAACGTGCTCCTTGGGATTCAGGGGGAAAACATCTCCACACCAAACCCCGCAGTACGTTGTAGTTTGCTGTGAACAGATGTTTGTAGCAGCCTTATTCATGATTGCCAAGACTTGTAAGTGACCGAGATGCCCTTCAGGAGGTGAATGGATAAGTAAACTGTGGTACGTCCATACAATGGAATGTTATTCAGCACTGAAAAATAAATAAATAAATAAACAACAACAACAAACAAGCTATCGAGCCATGGTAGGACATGAAGGAAACTTAAATCCATGACAGAAGGAGATATGCAAAGACTACGTACTGTATGCACGTGCACCCAACGTATATTACATTCTAGAAATGACAAAACTATGGAAACGGTGAAAACACCAGTGGTCGCTGGGGTGGGGGAGGTGAAGAGGCAGAACACAGGACTTCGAAGGGAGTGGACATACTCTCTATGATGTTACAATGAGGGACATATGCCACTATTCATTTTCCAAACCCATGGACCGAGCAACACCAAAAGGCAGGATGGGCAATCGCCATACCCACCTCCCAGTTTTGCTGTAAACCTAAAACTGCCCTAAAAAATGGTCTTCGTTTGAAAAAATGCTGGACAGAAAGGGAAGGAAGGGAGACAGGAAGGAAGGAAAGGAACATGCAGATGGCAGTATGCTGCGGGGGTCATTAGCCCCATCACAGGTAAGGCTCGCTGTTCAGAACAGAAAAAAGGTGCAACTCACAGCAACTGAACACCCCTCAGCAGATACAGGTTTGGGGGGACCGGAGAGCATGGCGGATTCTCCTGCAGGGGCTGGGGACGAGGAGGAAAGACTTCTGCACGATGACCCAGCCCCTGGTGCTAACTGATGTGCAGTTTAAGGCAAGTCACACCATTTCTCCCGTTCTCCGGTTTTTTAACGTTAAAACTGCCATCTTGAACTCACTGGCCTCTGAGTTTCTCTGAGGTTATGAGATGGAACTGGCCACGTCTAAAGCCCTTGCAGCCTAATGCAAGTGGACCTTGAGAAAAAGTTTGGCTGCAGTCCTGTAGATGAGGCAGGAGACCGGACTAGAGAATCCACATGGAGACCCCTTCTAGCCAGACTCCATGCTTCTGGCACGGCCAGGTCACGATTGTTTCAGAGGTTCTGGTACAGGAAAGGCCTTCCACGGAGAGCACAGAGGGCCCCAAATGGCGTGCCTCCAACAGGCATGGCCACTGGGCCCTCTTGCCCTCTCTTCACCCACCCTACAGTCAGATCACAGACAAGAAAAGGCCTTAAAAACGGCTCTCCCTTCCTCCTTGCATTTCCAAAGCCTCCAGAGATGCCCAGAGAGCAGCTGAAAGTTGTTACATGGACTTAAAAAATAGTCCTGCTCGTCTTCCCTGGTCCCGGGAAGCGTCCCATTTGGAGTTTTATCTTTAAACCTTTGCAAGGGAGGGGACCTGGTGATTCACAGTAGTGCTCAATGTGATTTAGGCTCGTAAATCAAGAGATTGTCTAGGAGTAAATTGCACAGAGCCCGAGGCCAGACGCAGCGGCCCCGTGTTTCAACAACCTCCCCTAATCCCCGTGGTTAACAGGCTCTCCTGCTCCCCCGGCCTCGTGGGCAAGTCCCGACACTCTCCCCGATTTCGGTCTGTTTCTAGTGGGGCTTTGGGAGACCATCCTCTCAAACCAGAGGCATTTCAAACCGATTTCTCTTTCCCCATCCAAGGAGAAACAAAAGCCAGCTCTGGCATGGAAGAAAACGTTCTCGAACATCCAAAAATCAACCGAAGCAAATCCCCGAGGCCCCCTGCCCGCCCTCCAGGGCCTGTCATCCCCTCCTGGGAGCTCTTCCTGGCACCGGCTAGGTGGATCTCCAGTACTTTGATTCCGAATCCCTCCCCTGACACAGGCAGAAATCTGGGCCTGCATTTTCCCGGCATGAGATAGGCAAAAGCAGCGGAGCGTGTGATGGCCAGGGCCTACGGGGGCACACGCGGCGGGCCCAGCCCCTGGCCTCTCCAGGGAGGAGTTTGGAGGTCCCCTCCGAGGGCTTCCTGGTGGCTCCCTGATACTAACAGTCCTTTGAAAACTGCTTAGCAAACGCTGACTGTTCGAGAAGTCATGTGGCTTCTCGGATCCCAGGCCCGAGGGCGCGTGTCTTACTTACACTTCCTGGAAAGTGTCAGCAGCCAATTCCAGATGGGCAACTGGTGGGGAACGTGAGACGCCAAGGGCAGCGTGACCTCCGTCTCCCAGCCCGGGCCCCGTGGGGCACCCAGCAAGAAGGTGTCATTGCAGAAGAGCATTCTCGCTCATGGGCTTTGGTTTCTGTTAATATTCAGGTGGTTCATCTGCTGCTGCTTCTGCACACACTGGCTGAGGCGGCACCCAGCCTTCCTGTAGGGACCTTCGCAGCCTCTGCAGGAGCAAACCCTGTGGGCAAAGCCTCCTAGGGGTCCCCTCACCCCACTGCGGTGCCAGCCCTAAGTGTCCTTTCTGCCCAGCTTCACAGTGACTCCTGAAAATGAAATGTCTGTCATCTCTGAACTGTCTGAGCAGGAAGAAAGGTTCACGGAGTTGGATCTGCTAAGGAGGAAGGAGGGCGGGATGGCAGCCTTCGACGGCTAAATTCGGAGCTGTCACAAGGCCCAGGGTTCTGATGGCACTGGTGCATAGGAGCAGGGCCAGGGAGGGTGTCTCAGTCCGTCTGGCTGCTTAGTACAAAATAGCCCAGCCGGGATGGATGGCTTGTCAACAACAGACACTTATTCTTCACAGTTCGGGAGCCTGAAGTCCGAGATCAGAGTGCCAGCACCGTCAGGCTTTGGGAAAGGTCCTTCGGCGCGTGACATGCTGCTGACTGCTCACCAGGGCCTCACAAGGTGGACGGGGCACGGGAGCCGTCTGCGCCCTTTTTTAAGAGCATTACCCTCGCTCATGGGGGCTCCCCACCCACGACCTCACCACTTGCTAGCGCCCAGACCTCCGAATACTGTCACACTGGGCAGTAGGATTCCAACATGTGAAAATTAAGGGGGACACGAACATTCACCATTGCCGAGGGGAAATGAATATGAGAGATTTGGGGCTGTTATCAAGCACCCCGAAGGGCCAGACATTTTATATACGTAGCTATTTCGTCCTCACGATAAACCTACGAAGCGGCTCTGACGCCATATCCGGTAACAGGCTGAAATGGGTTAAGAGGTTTGCCCAGGGTCACCCCTGATGAGGCAGGCTGTGACCGCAGGGCAGTGTCACAGCCCACGCTCCGCTCAGGGCAGCACAGAAGCAGCCTGTCAGGCCCTCAGAGTGTGAGGGTGCGTCCCCAGGCCCCCACAGGCCCCTGAAGGTACAGAGCAAAGCTCTAGGCTGACCGGGAGAGTAGATCAAAGGTTCTCCCCCAGGGATGATTTGACTCCCCCCACACCCACCCTCATGGGACATTTCACAACGTCTGGGGACATTTCACGCGGCTTAGGAGTGCTCCTGGCGGCGGACAGGTGCAGGTCAGGGTGCTGCTAAAGCAGGCTACAAGGCCCAGCAAGGCCTCCACAACAAAGGATAACCCTGCCCAAATGTCCGCACTGCCGAGGTGAAGACATTTTAGCTAGGTGATCTAAAGCAGGCCCAGGGTGGCTTTGAATGCCACCCAATACAAATTCTTCAAACATTATGAGAATTTTTTGCAAGCTCATCGGTTATTGCCCGTGTTCATGTAGTGTAGGTGTGGCCCAAGACAATTCTTCCGGTGTGGTCCAGGGGAGCAAAGGTTGGACACCCCTGATCTAAAGCCTCTTCAAGTTCCAGAACTACACTCCAAGTAAGGGCCTGAATTTCTCCCTCTAGCTGCATGGATTCAGGTCTGTCATCTAGTTTTCTTCTAGGCAGACCCACAGAGGGGACAAGGATACCACACCCGTGTGCCTAGATCCTTTTAAAGCCCTGGGATTGTTGTTTGCCAAAAGCCCCAAAGAGATTAGCACGAATATGGCCCCCTAAAGATTGACCCTTCAGTGCTCTCAAGACGAAGCTGCGCCTCTGAGGAACCCTGCTACCTAGAGATTCCCAGGGGCTTAGTGGAGGGGACGGGGATTCCAGAAATCTCCAGAGGAGAGGGTAGGAAGGGCTACAAATCCACCAGTTCGGCGAGAATATTTCAATGAATGCCCAACAAATTCCCTGAAAGAACAATTGACTGAAAACTAATCCCCAGGAAGCCAGTTCTCAGAAAGAGCAATTTCCCAAATGACCACTGCACTAAATTCACCGAGTTCACATGTTTTAATGTCGAACGAGGACGCTTAGCCACTGGGACTTGTCGTAGGAGGAAGAGCTCTCCCGCGCATTCTGACTTTTAACTGAGAATGGCTTTCCGGGCTAATGCGGATTCCTCTCAGATGCTGTTCAACCTGGAATTAAATTTTAAATTATAAATCGGTGTCATGTAAAATTCGGCTCTATTGTGAGTGCTGTTTAAAGTGAATTTATTTGCATTTCGATTTAAAGTGAATTAAAATGTTACGTTGACTTGCCACAAGCTTGCAGAAAGGTTCAAGGGGAAAAGGCACAACCACAGCAGTGGCAGGGCCATGCAGAGGGCCCAGAGATGGTCCCAAACGGGTCGCGCGTTAGGGACCAGGAAAACAGTCCAGGAAGAGTAAGTCTGCAGCAGCAGAAACAACCACTTTGCCTTTTCAAATGCAGCTGCTAGTGACTGGCAATAATAAACCAAGGCAGACTGGCTGTCTGAAGGTATTAAAAACACAAGAAGATTGGCAAACCCAAAACTGACATTTGAAAATATGCTTCTTGTGGCTTAACAGATTTACCTAAAAGGGACAAAGCCACATTGTCACAAGACATGGATTATTTCTGATAATTGCTACAAAATCAATAGATTCTGATTTCTCCTTCTGGGATGCTACATCTCAACCCTGCGTAGGGAATAGGGTTTCTATTCCTTAGCCTCCTGTGATTGCTACTGGGCTGTGATGTGGTTTTCCACTTTTCTAAACATCAAGCACTTTTTAGTCGTGTTTGCCGATTTCTCAAACGTCCTATCTGCCTTAATTTTCTATCTGGGCAATTCGACACTTAAATTTAATATATTTATATTCAAAAGCATTGGAAATCTATCAGAATCTTAAATTAAATCTAAATTTAAACTAACTCTTTAATACCAAAAAATCAAAAGTTTACTTTTGAATTTGAAAACATACAAAGTGAAGCAGTTTCAAACTAATTAAATTAAAATTTATATTCTAAAGCATACAAAGAAAATCAAAAGCCGTCATCAAGCAAAGCTGTTCTACATAAATATTAGCATAAACTGAGAAACTCCGACGTGAAATGTTGAAATAGCATTACCAATGATAAAATATGTTTCCTTCATCATTAGTAACAAAAACGAGACAACTCATTTGCTGAGTTGCAAACATTTCTGTGAAAGCGGCTAAATACTCTCATCAAACTACAAAGTAGTCAAAGATTACAAAGTATCCAATTTGGTACCCTTGGCACACGAGTCAATAGATGAATTGATCATTGGGCAAATCGGCTTTCTAGTAATTGCTTGTCAGGGAATTGACTCCATTCCCAGAGGGTTCGAAAGTGGGGAAATAAGTATCAGAATGCGGGCTGTCGGAGGCCTGGGCAAGCTCTTGCTTTTCTGATAACACCCCCTTAGAGGCTGCTCTGCCCTGGGGGCAGAGACGAGGTAACTGAGTCACCCAGATAGCCAGCACCCCAAGTGCCATGACTGTGTCGAGAGGCAGAGGTGCAAGACATATTCCTGTCTCTCAAGACAAGCCTCTTCCTTGTGAAGGAAGCCGAACACGTTAATTAATCAAAACTACAAACTTCACTCATATAAGCTCCCCTGCCCCCACCCCCAGGGTGGCAACGACCAGTACAAACAACAAATACAGCAAAAGCTCGGAGGACTTGCATACAGACCCTCGGATCTCCTGGGGAGAGAGCTAGCTCCACCTTGGGGTTGAATTTATGAATGTTTTGTTCTTCTGAAAACTAAGTAAAATGTCCACCAACCGGTAAATCTCTGAGGGCATTTTATTTGTGGTGCATCCACATTTGTTGAACTATTTCACCTAAGAAAGGGATTAAATTGTTCTAGATTCAGGAGGACCTGAGCGGTGACGATGACTGGAGGCGCCCCTCGGGTGGCTGCTGTGTTGGCCCCTGACAAATGTTCCCTCCTTTGCTGTCCAACAACTCTAGGAGTAGACGACCTCTCCAGTGCGGCCTCTCTTCCCAGCCCCCGATCCGCATCTCCAGTGTCCAGCTGGCTAATGCATGTGCGTGTCCAGGCAATGTCTGTCCCCTGGTGGGGGCTCCCGGGGCCACCCAATCCCAGGCACTCGCAGCCTCAGGGGTCTCCGCTTCCCAGGGTTCTCTACTCTGGTGTGTGTGTGGGAGGGGGGCTATGCTTTCACCCATAGATCCTAAGGACAATTTCTATTTTTATTTGTCATTATATCACAAGCACTGGCACAGATTCTGACGTAAAGAGAGAGCACCATTAATGTTTGTTGAATGGTAAAAATTAGTAAATAATTGAACCTTTTATGACAAGTATTGTTATCTTCGTTTGAAAGATGAGAAGCGGGAAGCTAAGAGATGAAATAACTAGCTCAAGTTTCCATAGGCAGGAAGTGCTGAATCCAGGATTTGAACCCCATATCCGCTGACCTGGGGTGGCTCCACTGTGACATTTTAACACAGAGCATCCTACTGTGTCCAGGCCCTGTACTGGTCACTCAACAATTCTGTCAAAGAGTTACTGTTATTTGCAATTTCGAGATGAGAAAACAGGCTCAGAGAGGACCGATGAGAGAACTAGAGAGTGACCTGGATTTGTGTGACTGCGATGCCCCTTCCCACCACTCCATGTTATGTAATAACAATATCATTACCATATAACCCCACCTATACAGGGTGCAAATTACCCTATAACTTGCCCCCCACACACGCTAATAACCCCGTTAAAGAGAATTAACCCCTTTGCTAACTGGGGGGAAGTCCCGGGTTCTGAGGGATTGACTGACCTGAGCAAATTCCCGCAGCTGGTCAGTGGCCGATCCCAGGGGTTACCCACCCGTGCTGTCTAAGATGGTATCCATCTCCCACACGCTGACCCTTAAATTAATTAAAACTAAAGAAAACGTAAACGTCGGTCCCTCAGTCACTAGCCACATGTCAAGGGCTCGGTAGCCACACTGGCCGGTGGCTTCCGTCCTGGAGCGCCCAGCAGAACGTGTGTCAGCACAGAAAGTTCTATAGAACAGCCCCAGAAGCATCGCCTGGGACCTACAGAAAAGGGACACTCGGGATCCACCCCAGAGCTGGGGCATCAGTGGGCATGTGACGAGGAGCTCTGCGTGAGTGGGAGAGGCCCCCACCTGACCCAGCCTCACTTCGCAGGAGGGAAACGCAGGTCCAAAGACAGGAGCCCACAGTCCCAGGGTCCCGCGCGCCCAGGGACCGGAGCCAGGACTCAGGCCTCTGCCGCTCAGCCCGAGTGGCCACAGGGCCCGAGAGGCCCGGCACGGGGCCGGTGCTGCTGGCTCTGTCCCCGCTGCAGCAGGTGAGAGGGAGTGGGGGACACCGGCGTCTGGCAGACCTAGAGCCCCGCGAAGGGCGGGAAGCTTCCTGAGACGGGAGGTGACACCACAGAGCCTGCAGGCTGAGGAGCAGGCGGTGTGGCCTCCTGACAGGCCAGGACTGCTGGCGACGCAGTGTATTTCCATAAAAACACGTTTTACAACTTTTGTTCCATAACATTTCTACTTTTATAAAATTTTCTTATATAACTAAACCATTTATCGTGTGCCAGGGCGTTATTTTGCATCCGGTATCGTGACTTTTAACTCGCAAGCGTCAATAAAAGCATCAGAAACAGGGACACAGAGTCAGCCTGGCCCAGGAGCAACGCGCGGCCTTCTTGCGCCCCTGCACACGGGGCAGAAGCCACCAGCCGCCACCAGCCGCCACCAGCCGCCACCAGCCACAGGCCGCCGTGGGCCCTGGCACATGGAGCGAAGGCCACCAGCCACCACCAGCTGCCACCAGCCGCGGGTAGCTGCAAGGCCCCGGCACATGGGGTGAAGGCCACCAGCCACCACCAGCCACGGGCCCTGGCACACGGGGCGAAGGCCACCAGCCGCCACCAGCCGCCATCAGCCGCCATCAGCCGCCACTAGCCGCGGGCAGCTGCAAGGCCCCGGCACATGGGGTGAAGGCCACCAGCCACCACCAGCTGCGGGCCCTGGCACATGGGGCAAAGGCCACCAGCCGCCACCAGCTGCCACCAGCCACGGGCCCTGCCACATGGGGCGAAGGCCACCAGCCACCACCAGCTGCCACCAGCCGCCACCAGCCGCGGGCCCTGGACGAGACCCAGGAGCCGAGTTTTTAACTTGAGTTCAATTTAAATCGCCGCCTGTGGCCAGCGGTCCCCTGATCGGACTGCAGAGTCCGGACGAGGCTCTTGTCCCCTGGGGCCTCAGCCTCCGCAGCGGGGACATGGCAGAGCCGGGCCGCACCGTGCCCCCCGGCTTCCCAGGGGTGGGGGCTGGGGGAGCCCGCCCGCTCTCCTGCCCTGCCCCCCCACACACACGCTGCATCTCCACGGTGACAGGGCGGCAGAGGCCTTCGGGCAAACGAAGGCCCGATGCGTCTTCATGTCAACACTTCCTGTTGAGTTAAGGTAAAAAGAGGGAACCCAGAGGACAGGACCCCTGGGCACCTGCCAGGACCTCAAGTGTCCGACCCACGTGCGTGCTGGCAGAGTGGTTTTCAAACATAACCTCGGAGCCTTCGCTGTCCCCTATTGACCGGTGAGGCCCACGCCCCCGGCCCCCACACGTAGGTGACCAGGTCTGTGACCTCGTGACCGGCCGTGGGCAGCAGAAGTGGGGCGAGGTGATGTCCCCGCCTCGCTATGAAGGGGTGCGGCTCCAGCTCCCCCCGGGAAGCAGACGCGAAGCCCCGAGTCTCCATGTAGAAATCCCCCCTGCGCTGGGACGACAAGGCCCAAGAGGCGACGTGGCAACGCTCCAAGATGACAGCCGTCCCGTCCGGACGGCAGACCCGTGAGGAAAGAAGCCATGGCGGAAGCGAATCCTGCCGGCCCAGCCGCCCAGCCGCCCAGCCCCGCTGAGGCCCAGGACATCACGGAGAAGAGAAGCGCCATCCCCGCCGCACCCTCCCCGACGTTCTGGCCCTGAGACCTGCAGGACATGGTGGCACGGGTGGCATCTACAGCACCGTGCCAGCACCCAGCCCCAGCAGAACAGGAGGGGGCAGGCGGGCGCCTTGTTGTGTGTGATGGACGGGCTCTCAGGAGGAGGGTCTGCACGACGGCCCGGCCCAGAGCACAGGCCCCGGAGCTGGGAGGCTGGGCCGCTCGGCTTCTCCGTGGTTGTCCAGGCTGGGGAGGGAGGCCCTTCATTGAGTGGGTCACAGTGGCAGCCAGTGGCCACGGGCGCAGTCAGCTCTGCAGCTCTTGGGACGTGGCCGTGGACAAAGAGCAGCTATAAAGTGTTTTCTGGTGAAACAACCACTTGGGAGATTGTAAACCAAAGAGGTTAGAAAAGCCACGCGGGGTGTGAATTGGCCTCCAGGGTGTAGGAGTTGAAAGAGCTCTCCTGTTTAGATGACAGCGATGATGTTGTAATGAGAACGGAAGGGCCACCGGGTCTGGAATGTTCTCTAGACAGTGCTTCCCGGGTGCAGAGTCCCAGCTGTGGCCCTGTGCCGTGTGGGAGCGAACATCGGGCCGCCGGGCCCAGAAGCTCTTCTGAGCTCACCCGCTTCCGCTGAGCTCTGTCCCAAGCCGGGACCCCTGTTGGAAATGACCCTGGACTCGGTCCCCTCGCTAACTCCTGCGTCCGTCCCACCCCGCGGGCTGGGGGCTCTGCTTGACGTCTGACTTCGGGGATCTCTCTCTGTGTCACACACACACACACACACACACACACACACACACACACACACGACATCTCCCGTCAGTTCAGTCCTCGTGGAAGCTGGAACAAAAAGCATCCGATCCTCAGAATGGGAGCCCTTTCTCCCTAATTGGCACGACCAGCTCCTCGACCACTGTTTCTCTTGTCACATTTCAGGTGGGAAAACAGGACGAGCGGCAGGTAAAGAGGGACAGACAAGGAGCCAAAGGCGTTCGGGACCTGCAGCCTGCGTGTGGCTCCTGGGCCGCCCTGCAGGGAACGAGGCGGCAGCAGCCCCGCACGACCCCCCGAAGGCCCCCCGCACCCCTTCCCAAGTCGGCCATGGGCAGGCCCTCAGCCAGGCCCGCCGGGCGGGGAGGAGGGGCCCTTATCTCTGGAATGCCATCTTCTCCGTGCTCCAGGGCCAGTGCGCTGCGTTTATCTCCCCCGACGGCTCTCAGGTACCCGGCACGGCCTGGCAGCCCACGCTCCTCCTCTGATTTCCTTGTCGCCAGGAGCTTGGCAACCCTGGGGCCGGGGAGAGGCTCCGGGTGGGGCGGCAGCAGGGAAGGGACGAGGGTGCTGGCCTGCAGTAGGGCGGCGCGCCCGCGGGTCTCCTGGCAGCAGCTGCAGGGGTGAGGGGAAGGGGACGTGGAGATGGGAGATCAGGGTGCGATTAGAGAGGGTCAGCCCTACAATTGTGCCACATTTGATCTCTCGGGACAAACACCAGCTGAGGGTTAGAGCGAGAGGGGAGTGGGCTAAGAGAGAAGAGCCAGTCGCACCCATCGGGCTGTGACTCCGGCCCTTGGTTTTCTACCTAAGGAGGTCTTCCGGGAGGAAATTCCCCAGCCTCTGGGCCCCAAGGGCACCAGATTTGGGCCATGTGACCTTGAGCGTCTCTCTTAACTTCTCTGAGCCTCTCTCTTTTTCTGTCTGTAAAATGAGTTGTAGAACCCCAAAGAGCTGTGGCGAGGACTCAATGAGGACACGCAGATGAGGTGCCTTAGCTAAGCCCTGGCCCGTTCGGGCGGTCTCTGCGGGTTGCTTTCCTCTCTCGTTTCTCACCATACACCTTCATGAGAGAGAACAACCTCTCAGCCAAAAAGTAACCAGAGAAAAAGCCACGGGCGGGAGGGGCAGGTTGCTATAAAGGCATGCGCTCGCTGTAAAGTCAAAATACAAGCTGGCGTTTACTTTGCACCTGTCCTTGAGGAGCTCTAGCCCTCTCAGCCATGCATGAGCCCCATCACCTGCATGAACGGCTAGGACAGGTCGAGAGCAAATCACACGTTATGCCTGATTCCAGTTAGAGAGCTCAACCTCGGAAGCTGAAGGATTTGCCCAGCGCTATTCAGGTCGAGCGGAGACAGAACTGGGGTTGGCACAGCACGGGTGATGCTTCAGTAGTAACCATGGTTCTCGTGTTGTTCATCTGCCACCCAAGCAAGACTGGGTCACGTTCACCCTTTGTCGCTCCCTTAGGCCATCCTGCATGTGTGAACTCAGGATTCTACAGGCCTAGCTCTCAAAGCTCCAAACAGCTGGTGAGTCACAGTCCTGGGGAGACCGTGCCCCAAAGGAGAAGCTCTCCAGGGATGCAGTTTCCATCCGCCCAAGAACCAATTCCCTCCAGCCTAGATGTTAGACAATGGCATGCATGTGGAATGCCCCAGTGCCTATAAAGGGATTATTACTAAGTAAGAGTGGATGATGATAATTAATTACCCTCCATTAAAGGGAAATTCCCCGGAGCAAAAGCATCAAAGACGAGGTTTTACTGAGTTGGCGATTTCTTTGGCCCTGAAACAAGATGACTCGTTTGTCTGCATGGTGGGTCTGTTCCTTCCTCTCGCATTCTGACTTCAGGAATACGCATTATGATTTTGGACAACTTCTCACTCCCACCTTGCTCTCCATCCTCCATCCAGTAGCCATTATTAGTACAACCTCACACCAGGACCGCAGACATATTTACTATCACCCCTCTGATGGATGAATTCATCGTTACTCTCCTTCTTTACTAAAGTACAAATCAAAAGAAATGCACTTCGCAAATGCCAGCCACGGAGGAGAGAACTTGGAAGACGGGCCCCAAAGAAACGGTCGTATCCGTCTCCTCCTCAACACACATACGAACCGGGAAGGCGTGGGCAGAGCAGAAAGGCGTGTGGTAGTCCAAGAAAAAGTCAAGGGACCGTGGCCAGATTCCCTCCAAACCCTGTCCTGTGTCACAGGGACTCTGCAGGGTGGGCATCCATGTTTCTTAGAAACGAGCACTCACTTCACGGTTCTTGGGAAACATCTCCCTCCTACAGACCCGAATCAGCAGACCTGTGACCAGGAGGAACTGTCTCTGCTCACTGAGCAAAGCTGACCCTGGAGAGAACATCCCCCAAATCTCATATGACTAATCTGGGCAGCAACCTTGGAAAGTCCCTACATGGTGACAAGAGTAGAGAGGCTGAGGAATCGGGGGGCTGAGGAATTGGGGAGCCGAGAAGGCTCTGCACTCCCTGGCCTGGTGACCTGGAGGCTCTCTGGGAGTCAGTCTCCTTATCTGGAAGGAGGAAGAATTCTCACCTAATGGGGTTCTTGAGACGTTGGGAGGAGACCATTGACATGTGTCAGCACCTAGCTCAGCCCTTGGGTACGTGCCATTCATCACGTTACATAATCACCATCTTGGGAGAATGGGGGCAGGGCCATGAAGCAGGCCACGTGTCATTGTACCAGAACACTGCCCGGACCTTTGTAGATACCCAGTTAATATTTGTTGAGTAACTCAATGCCATCAGATCCACTCACTGTGGCTGGCACAGCCAGAATGTTGGTAGACACCCCCGGTAAGAGCTTTCTGGACACCTAGAAAGTATTTTCCGATCATGGAGCTGCAGGGACCTGAACAATGCAAAGATGTGCTTTTGAGATCGGCTGAAACTCACGGCTTCTACAAAAGAACCTTGCAAGGCATTGTGGAGGCTTTGCAGGACCAGACAGAGACAGGCCTCCAGCAGCTATTCTGCAGAAGCTCTTGCATACTAGAAGGCTTTCCCAGCGCCATCCCATTAGGGCGACTGTTGCGAGTGGTTGGCACAGGAAAACCCCTCATCTCCGTGTCTGAGTCCAACAAGAGTACGATTCTAACTCACTGAACGGCCAAGGTGACTGACTTCTAGGCGTTTTCCTCCAGCCGATGACTCAGGAGTCTAATTGTCTCTCCGCCTCTGCGTGTTCTTTTCAAGGTTGCCCCGACAGGGGAGAGAGATGGAGGTGGCACGGTGGCTCTTCACTGCTTTGGCCCAGATGACACAAATCATTTCTGATCACAGCCACTGACCAAAACAACTCAGATGGCTCCCACTCAAATGCAAAGGGAGCACATACGTAATAAGCGAACATCAAATATCTCCACCACTCCAGGGACCCAAGGGATGGACATCCTGGTTGTCACCTTTCTGAGAGCCAGAAAGCTCTAGAACTCCTCCCTAAACACTTGACTGCTTTCACTGGAGGTGCTAAGGGGGCGTTTTTGATAAGATACTCAAACACAGGGCCCCAGGGGTCCTGGCCCTGGAAATCATTTCCTACTTTGTTGATCACCCACCTTTTCTCCCCTTATTCTGATGGAAAATGACTTTCAGAGGGGATTACACAGAGGCAATGCTCATGAGCTTTTTGGAGGTGCTTCCCTCCCTGGCCACTTAGCTGAGAGGCAAAGGTCCCAGAAAACCTGGCCCCCTTCTCACCTTACTATCTCCTGGGAGCTCAGGCCCTCCCGCACTGGAATGCAAGGAGGTCACCAGTTAGAACATCACTCTGCCGGCTTTGGTGCTGATCTGCCGGGAGTGGGGGCTGCTCCCCAGAGGCTGACAGTCTGAGAGGGATCAGGGCCTGCGGGTCACGTCCGATCTCCCTTGGCTAGCCCAAGACTCTCTGAAATGAGCAAAGCTAGCCCAGGGCTTTCTGGGGAAGGCAACACATGCAGTTTGAGGCTCTAGGGGCTCAGGAGGTAGGCCTCGATGGCAGGCTGTGGCTTTGCCAAGGTTTTTTCCGTGAGCATGAGAATGCGGAAATTCTGAATTGTCCAATCACTGGCTGAGGTCCAAGCCACACTTCCCCTGCCCTTCCCAACACACCCCTTACCACCCCAATTCCCCAAGTACCTCCAGGAGCCCCAGCATTTTCCTGCAGCAAACTCATTGCAAGCCCTAAAACTTGAATCCAAGGAGAAGAAAAGGAGTGGCCAGGCTTATTATTAAACTCCCTTTCGGCTGTCTGCATGGATTCTTTCAAGTGCATGGTTGGATTTCTTTGAGGTCTCTGTACGTGCTGATTTGCATGGCTGGCTTAGTGGAGGGGGGCAGGAGGTAAGACAAGCTCTGCACTGGATAAATAAAAACCTCTTTGTTAATTAAGGAGCCACCGAGAAGGCCGTGGCCTATGTCAGGCAGCCTACACAGAAGGTTTGATTCTTCTGCAACTAAACACAAGGAAATAGAGAAACTCTCCCCACCACACTGCATAACTTTGTTCAAGGGCTGCTAAGTTATTCCCTGCCGCTACATCAGCTGTGAGAGCCCTGTGAAATGTGCTGTGGTTACAATAAAACACAAGCCCCCAAGCATATGAGAAAAGGAATGTGTTAAGTTGTCTAAAACAATGAGTCTCCCCTCCTCTCTCTGAAAAAGAACCCAAACCATTAGTTTTTTGTACAGTTTGTTGCCTGCGCCCCTGTCCTGTCCACGCAGCCTCATCTGAGAGCCAGATTTGAACAATCCACCCTCGGTCATTGGAAAAGCAAGTGCAGTGATTCACCTGCAAGTCCCCACAAGACCATACCCATGGATGGCCCTCTCTTGTAAAGGTGATTGCTAGCCCTGCTTTGCAAAAGCTCTTTGCATGCCAAAGGTTATACCAATGACCGAGGCACTGGGCCATACCCCCACCCCATCGCCCTGTCCCTAGCTATACCATCCTCACCTGGGCTTCTGAATCAGCTCGTCTAGGGTCAGAGTTCCAAGTCTGCCCCAGCAAAGACAGGTCATGTCACCTGTATTCAATCAAGGAGACTAAGTGTTAAACGTGGTCAGATGTGCCGCATTTTGCTGCATATAAATGTGCTCTGCGCACGCATGTTCTTGGCCTGAACTTGCAGGGAAATCATTTTTGGTTTTAATTTTTTAATACGAATTTTTGTTTGTTTAGATTTAGGTACTTGTTTGTATTATAAAGGAATTTTATCATTTATTTTTTCACATATTATGGTACAAGAAATTTTATGTAACAAAACATAAGAACAGATACAGGGTACGAGAAACTTTATGTATACAAATTTTTATATAAACAACCCGATTATCATTTTCTAGGGTATTATTTTGCATACAGATATCATTATTGATTTCTAGAGTTACACTTTTAACTCATAAGCATAAATCAAAGATTTAAAAACATTTATATAGATACGGACTTAGTACTACCCACGTGTAACGCTTATCCTTATTTTTCCCTCACAAATCTGGGCAAAAAAGTGTGCTTTATACATGGCAAACTATGGTAACATGCTTAATATATACTACATAGTCAATAAATGATACATAAAAGAATAGCAGCATAAAATCTCGTTGTTGCTATTATTAGTATCTCCTCCCACTCTTTCTTCACTCCCCATGAACAGGTTCAGTCCACCACAAAGGGACCCGGCCATTTGCAGGTAACCTAAGGGATAAACCGGTCTAATTAAACTTCCAAGAGATGAGAATAGGGCGAAAGGAATGTAACAGTCTGAGGTCACTGCAAGCTCAAACTGATGCTGGGACTTCCGAAGAATTTTCCCATCGTCCATCTCTGCATTTATTGAGCATTTACAGATGGCCAGCCCTGTGCGAGCTCTTTGCTTCCATGGTCTTAGCTAAACATCCCCCAACCTCCACTGTTTGTAGGAGCCCCGTGACTCTGGCCGTCCCACGGCTTGCAGTCTGTTCTCTCAGACTTGGCCACAATCCTGCTATAAAAATCTCTTGCAGCATCCCCAACCCAAAATGGATCAAGGACTTCTTAACTTTGCACAGGCACCATGCTTGACTTTCCATAGCATCCCAGGAGCCAACCCCACAGATTTCTGGGAAACAGAGGTACCAGTATGCATCCTTCCTGAGCCCCCTCCATGAAACTCCGTTGGACCCAGCCCCGGGGTTTTCCCCCTGGGTACCAGGGGTCCTAGAGGGATCCTTGCCGGAACCAAAAACTGTTTCCACAAAGCCGATGTAGTATTGCTTCCTCTTCCTATACCTGGTGACCCTGCAATGACTGTCCTGAAGCTAACCTGGTAGCCCTCCCCTCCCCACATCTCACCATCAGGAAGACGAGACACAGACGCTGAGCCACTGGGGATTTTGTGAGGCTGCAGACAGCCGAGTTGAAGGTTCGTGGGTTTGAAGCACTCACTCACCAGTGAAATACAAGCAGTCATGTCTGCTCTCTGAAGTCCAGTATGCTCACTTTCCTGGACTCAGAGAAGAGCTTGCTGAGGCTGACATGCCCGCCTGTCCATTGCCCCGCTTTGGGCATTTCAATGACCAAAGCAACCAGAACATGTGGCCCTAGGTCCTCCCATTAGGTGTCCTGCAAGAGTCCACCTCTCCCCTCTCACCCGACCCTGGCATTTCCTCCCCAACACCGGCTCGGCGTGAGCACCTGGCCACCGCATAAACCCAACACGAGTGAGAGATTTTTCCATTTGTTTCCATTCTGAATGGTCCACTGCTACCAAACCGCTCTTAGGATTCAGGTCTCCTGAAAACTTCCGTGACAAAGATCAAGCATGGCAGACAGGACAAGGAGGGGAGTCCTGCCAGACGGGATCTGAGTCCTGACTCAATCACACATTAGGGATTACTTGACACTAATCCCTAACTACACAGTTTCCACAGCTAGGTAGTGAAAACAATGTGTTCTGCACAAGGATGCTGGGAGTGGTAAAAGCCTGGGTTTAAAAACAGAGCAGTGACTACCACAGCCACTCGGGGCCTGCCGTGTGCTCCACTACTAACCAACCTCGCCTTTGCCTTTTTATGGTCAAAAAAACACCCTGAAGTTCATCACTTCCCATGTACTAACGTCAGGATTCAGAGAGATTATTTAACCACCCAATTCATGCTGAGTGGCAGATCTTCGGTTTAAACACAATGCCACCTGGCTCCAAAGTCCGCTCTCTCTCCCACTCCCAGCCTTCCCTAGCTTGCCCGGCTGCTCTAGCCTCCGGATCAAGGGCTCCTCTCACCGCAGCCGTCTTCTGAGAAAACCCCTCGAACCCTCTGCGGAGGAGGTGTACATGGTTTCTCACCCACGTGCTGAAGGATGACCATGGTCAGCCTTCTCCAGAAGGCAAAGCACAGAAGCCAAGAGGAGAAACTTTAACAGCCGTAAATGTAACGTTCTGCATTTCAGTTCAAACCAAACATTATCTGAAAAGCTTGGCTCAGGCTGGTCAAGGGAAGGGGTTTGTAAAGGAGACAGTTGCTATGTAGGCTCGATCTGGAGTCAGCGTGAGGAGTGTGGCACTTGGCTTTACTCTTTTAATGTCACACAATTCCATGCGAGCAGCAAGATGAGCTCCTTTAGCAGCAAATGTCTTAGGGCTATAGGAATAGATGGAAAACATGCCTTGAAGGGGGCGCTAGTCTTGTCCAATGGCCTGACCACCTGAGAGGGGTGCTTTCAATCCCCGGGCCTCTTTTCAGAAGGCTACTGACAGTACCATGCTGCTTTGATTACTATAGCTTTGTAGTATAGTCTGAAATCAGGGCATGTGATACCTCTACGTTTTTGCTTTCCCAAGATTGCTTTGGCAATGTGAGCTCTTTTTCTGGTTCCATATACATTTCTGGGTTAATATTTTTTCCTAGTTCTGTGAAAAATGCTATTGGGACTTCGATAGGGCTGGCCTTGAGTCTATAGATTGCTTTGGGTAGCATGGACCATTAATCTTTCCAACCCATGAGCAATGGTATACCCATTCATTTGTGTCATCTTCAGTTTCTAAGAGGAGGGCATGGGCATCTGAGAGCGCCTGGTCAGGATGATGACAGCAAATCCATTCACCTATTTAAGAAGTAATTACTGAGCTTTTTACAAACAGACCATGTTCTATGAGCTGAGGATACAGCCAGATCCCTGCCCTCTCAGAGACTCTAAACATCCCCTTCTCACATCTGACTTCCAACAGCCTCCCAAATGTGCACCTTTGTCTCCCGGGCCCTAGCAGCCCAGCCTCTGGCCCCTCCCGACCTGTCTCCTAAGCATTTTTCTCTGACAATGCTCCTGGGATATCACCCTCCTTGTTTTCCTTGAATACACCAAGACCTCAGGGCCTTTGCACTTAGAGTTGCCTTACGTGCCCTTAAATGGTAGAAGTCTATTATTTCCTTCCAAAATGCTTTAAAGATTATGTTGCCTGCCATTCCTTTATAAATAAGAGGGCTGTCCAAAAAAAAAAAAAAAAATCCAGTCATCATCAATGTAACAAGAACAGTTTTGTGGCATGTGTATATGCTTTCTTTGAATGAATTTATGTCAGTGTTTCTATCTTGGCTTAAAATTCTTCAATGGCAGGGATTGTAAGAAAAAGGATTTTAAGGGCTTTGGTATTTACTTTAAGGGAATAATAATTATAAAGACATCTTCCTTGCCATCGCTGCCTTTGGTGCTGAGGGCTGTGCCTGGGACATGGGGGACTCAATAAATCATTAAGATGATCAAATATTAGAAGTTACAAGAATAAAACTACAAACTATAATTCCTACATCTTCTTTTGCTCGCCTTGCTATGATTTCTTTGTATCTAAACCTATTTTCCTTTGATTTTAAGTTATTTGAGAATGAACCTAGTGCCACTGCCTTGCCATTGCCTAATGGTTTCTAATCACATTGATTGGAATAAAACATGTTTCTTTGTTTAACAAAGAAAACAAACAAACAAACAAACAAAAAACAGTGGCTGTCTCAGAAGCCTAAGTTCTCCAGATGAATTCTGCCTTTGAATTTTATGGTCGTAAAGATGCTTCGGGTCCAAGAAAGGTCATCTCCGATCTGGTGGCTTTTTTCCAGTTTACGGATTTTTCATTAAAAGCTGCATCCAGTGGGCCTTCCAATATGTCCAGGAAAAATTTCTTTCACTAAAGGTAAGGAAATGAATAACAGTATTCAAGTCTCACAGGGGTTGTTAGATACAGAGTCAGGGCCAGCTGTTCTCCATCTTTCCTGAAGATACATCGAGGAAATAGAACCACTGAAATCACAGCAGGCAAGATGCAAGCTGCACAGGTAGAAAAGCATGCTTACGATAAAAGATTGTGAAGAAATGACAGCAGAAGCATTGAAGGATTTCTTTGTCTGGAGAAATTGAGGTTGAATGAGGCCATGCATCAGTCTGGGTTGATTTAGCCATAGACCACCTGGAGGACAGAATATATACTAGAAAGTGACCCAATTCTCCCAAAGTGATTTTGGACACTGGAGGATTTCCATCAAAACACAAAGATTGCTTTGCACATAATAATAAACTTTGTCTCCTCCATAATAAATTATCCATTTTACTTCAAGAACAGGGAGTCAAGGACAGGGAGAGGTTGACACTCAACGATTAGGGCAGTTCAGAATGTAACCCTCCAAGGCTGGTTTTTCTTATACTAACTACAACTATAGGCAAATCGCAAAAGAAATGTTTAAATAAAAAGTCTTAGACTTCTGCTAAAATTTTATTTTCTAAATAATATACATATTGTACAGCTGTCCTCTTAAATGGACAATAATTTAGCAACCTAAATGAGCAGTGCTTGCTAAAGAAAGAGGGTTTTAGAGGAATAATCCTGTAGTCAAATTTGTAGTAAAGGCAGACAGACCCATAATGATGTGAGAAAACAAATATTTGTCTTCATGTCAGGAGACTGATGTTGACTCTTAGCATTGACAAGTCACTTTACTTTTCTGTACCTGAATTTTTTCTTATTAGACAAATCTCTTACCCTCTCTCAGTCACTGTTTCTTCCTCTATAATTGCAAAGGCTGAAGGCTGCTATTTCCCTCTAGACATGTTGCAAGGATTAGACAGGATAACATAATCAATCCTGGTACATAGTAAGATTTCCAATATCAATATTACTTTCCCACAGTAGCAGTCCAAATAAAGAAATCATTTTCCTCCTCTCTGACTGCAAACAAGTACCCAAGTCCCTAAGATTTCTTTCCTTGGGACTTACATGAAAAACAAAAGAAACTGTCTTTCTGTTTCAACTTACCTCCAAACACAGCTTAACTTTGTAAACAGATTGTTCTAGATTCGAACAGATTGTGCATCATGCATGAGTGTCTGTGACCTGCTTCTCGGTAGCATTATTTGAGCATACTCAGAGAGAATGGCCACGTGTGCACCAAACGGTCTTAGTTCATGTCCAATGGGTATCTAGCCTCCGCAAACATGAAAAAGCAGTCACCAGACCTGAAGTAATGCCAGGAAGTGATGGCAGGCAGCCCTAACCGGTGTGTAATTGTCCATGCCCAGAAGGCCTCCCCAAAGTTCTGGTGCTTATAAGACCCTCCACCCTGGGTCTGGGGAGCCCCAGGATGTCAGATTAAATTTTCCAACAACAGGAAGGGATGGAGACTCACAGCCGTATTTATGCTGATTTAAAGAAAATAAACTCAATACATTTTGCACACCTGACTTTGCGGGCTAAGAGCCATATCTGTAATCCACAGCCTAACCAAGAGCACATGGTCAGTCCTACATTCAAAAAGCCTGGAAGTTTCCTGAGATGATGCGAAGAGGTACAGTTATGTCTGGAAATCTGGGAAGGCTCCAGGGAGGAAGAATTCTGAGAGGTGTCTGATCAGAGAGGAAAGAATTCAGAACAAAATCTAGCAGGAATGATGCATGGGGCCTGTCTCAGGCAGAAGACAGGCAAGGGGCATGAAGCTACGACTTCTTTGGATGTAACTGTGAAGCAATGACTTGCAATGAAGGCTCAAGCAGAGCCTGAACTTGGTCTCTCAACAGACCCCTGGCTACGGGGTCTTTTCCTTTCCCTCCTAGTCACAACATTCACTTTGTGTTTTATGCTGCCTTCACTTCTTCTATCAAGGATACGTGCAGCTAATGATGTAATTCACATTAAGGTGTTAAATGATAATGCTATTTGGAAAAAAATTAAAAAATGGATTGATGAATTCATCTGGAAATACTATTTGATGCATTAGAATATCAGTAAGAAACAAATTTGGCCACAGTGGACTCCGGAAGAAATCCCCTATATGACCTAGGAGTCTTGCTCCTCCTAGACCACTGTGTGTCAAAGTAACATGAAGACCCTCTCCATCAGAACAACTTGGGGCATTTGTTAAACCCAGATGCCTACTTCCCACCCTGGATGGACTGAATTAGAGTCTCTATGGCTGGAGCCCACAATCAACATTTTAAACAGGCCTCCCCAGTAATCCTTACACACAATGAAATTTGAGGACCCTTACCTGTCAGGTACACTGTCTTTTTCCTGATTCTTAGCAACTTGACATATTTCACTGCATTATAATTAATTGTATATCTGCGTCATCCATGTGGACTTCATTATGGATCAAGATACTGAAAAAGGGACCAGGCAAGAGAATCGAGGGCCTTGAGAAGGGACATAAAAGCATCAGTATTACCTCATAGGATGTTTGTGAGAATTTAATGAGTTTAATATATTATTACACAAAGAACCCAACATGTTAGCTCTCTTTGCCTTTTTTCCGTTACACTTTCCACGAATATACTAGAATGTTAGTTCTTGAGGACAGGGACTTTTTCCTATCTTGTTGTTCATCCTTGCCATCCTGGAACTTTGAGGAAATTGGCGTATAGGTGGTTCTAGGTCAATGTTTGTTGCATGATTGAATTCATGAATAAGTTCATTGTAGTCACCTTATGGCCACAACTTAGTTACCTGAAGGTGCTATTTGCCCTGGAAATGGCTTTTGAATGGATAAGTGAATGTATTAGAATGATCTCTGCATGATATGTGCTGCTTCTCTGCTTTGTCAATGCAAAAACAAATTTTTTTAAATGAATGTGTGCACACATAGAAATATATATGTATTCTCATAATGGTTGATTTAGACACTCATAATGATCACTCACAAGCTCTAACTACACCTCTGGTGTGAGTCAAAGCAAACCAAGAAATGTGGACACAAAGCTCACACATAAGTTGAAATTTATGAGCCACGAGAGGTTAGAATAAGGAATTTGAACCTTACTTGAGATACAGTGGGCTGCCTGGGAGAGGCCCAAAGAATATAAACTGTTCCGGTAAATGATTCTGAAATTCGGCTCCACCACATCCAGTTCCACAGTTTACCCAAGATCAACAGAATTGAACAGGTGAGTTCCGGAGGCAGAAGGCAGGTGGCTGCCCCAGAAACAAAAAAAAACAGACTTTTTTCTTTCCTGCTCAATTCCAAATGCTATCCTTTGCAGAAAAAGGATAGAGAAGGCTGCGAGGCAAGAGGCAATCCTTCTGCGGGATGAATGGGATCATTCAGAGCCCAGATTGCTCTGCTAGGTTCCCTCTTGCTTCATAAGTATATGACTGCTGAGGACATCCCATAGGGTCAGCCTGATGCCAGAGGCACTGTTCTATTCCAACAGTCTAGAGAAAAAGTTAAACACTCAATAAAGACTCTCAGCCCAAGCAGTTATATGAATTCAGTTAGGCAATGCCACCAGGTGATGGACTACAGTTTTGAGCATCTCATAGTTCCAAGATCTGGAACCGTAGCTGTAGAGCAACATTCAGGCACGGTTTAGCTCAGAGAACTTAGTCCAGGAAAGGGAAAGCCCTGCCATGAAAATTCCATATAAATTAGTGAGACAAAGAGGTGTCGAGTGGTAGAACGCTTTATATGTCAAGTTTAATCATCCCTAATGTTATTTCTTCTTTGAAGCCTTTTTCTCTGAAAACAAACAAACAAACAAACAAAACACTGAGAATTCTGATCCAATCAAAAAACGACCGATTTACTATTTTCAATTATGAGTGCATAGATTAGAGACTAGGTGAAGCATTGTACAGGTCAGGATAAACCCTCTTTTTCTATCTCCTGCCTTCAAACTATACTTCCACCCACCTTTCCCAAAAATGAAAATGAAAACCAGTCAACTACAGAGCTGTGTCAACACACAACAGAGACAGGAATCCAGCAATCCTATGGAAGTTGTTGGGATGGGAGCAGGAGAGTTGGCCTTGGGGAGTTGGAATAAAAGTAGTAGTAAAGAGAAAAAAAAATGGGTTTATGTTCACTAATGTGTATAAGTAAAGTTTGGACAGTTGCATCATTTCCTAAGAATTATTTCTTTTCAAGGCCCTGTTATCTCATAAGAACCTGTTTTAGAGATATACGAAATGTTGAGTGGGTGAGTCACATTGTTGGGTGAATAAGGTCTCTGAGGCGTCCTGAAAGAGTTATGTATAAGCTCTGTCCAGAATGCTGTACAATGTGCTCAAAAATAAACCAGCGGAAGACGTATATAAAGGACAATGTGAAAAATTTCCTAATGACCGAAGTTGAAATAAAATAGATAATTACAGCATTAGATTAAAACCCAAAGAAGAGACAGATCTCTCTAACAGAAAAATTCCAAATAATAAATATGGAAGGGGGTTGGGGGCAAGGTGAAAAGGTGAAGGCATTCAGAAGTACAAATTGGTACTTACAAAAGAGTCGTGGGGATGTGGAGTGGAGTGGAGGGAATGTGGAAAACGATATGGAGATGACAATGTGTGGTGCCATGTGGGTATTAGACTAGTCAGGGGATCACGTCTTGAATTATAGAAATGTCTAACCTCTATGCTGTACACCTGAAATTAATAAAAAATAATATTGATTGTCAACTGTAATTTAAACATTTAAAAATGGGGGGAACATGAAGGGGAATAAGAGGTTCAAATTTCCAAGTATAAAACAGTAAGTCATGGGGATATAATATACAACATAGGGAATATAGCCAATAGTAGTTACAGCGTGATATGGTGTCTATGGTTGCTAAACTTACAGTGATCACTTCTTTAGGTATGTAAATGTTGAATAACTACGGTGTACCCCTGATACTAACATAACATTGTATGTTAGCTCTATTTTAGTAAACTTCTTTAACAAAAGAGAATTGTACAGACAAGGCATAGACTGGAAGATAATATTTTCAAATCACATATCTGATAAAGCAATTGTATCCAGACTATATAGAGAACTCTCAGAACTCATTAATAAGAAAAGAAAAACTTGAAATGGGCAAAAGATTTGAAAGGCACCTCACCAAAGAATACACAAATGGCAACTAGGTGCATGAAAAAAATGGCCAAAATCACAGGCTGACCAAGTGTTAAGGACGTAGAACAGCTGGAACGCTCCTGTACTATCAGCACAGACGTGAAATAGCACAGTCCCTTTGGGAAGCAGTGTGGCAATTCCTCACCAAAATAAACGTGTGATTTAGTCATTCCACTCTTAGATCTCTACCAAAGGTAAATTAAAGCACATACCTATATAAAGACTTCTACACGAATGTTCACAACAGCTTTATCAGTAATAACCAAAAACTGGAAACAAAACACATGTGCATTAATAAATGAATAAACAAATCATGTCATATCCATACAACAGACTACAACTCAGCCTAAAAAGTTATAGACTATTAATATACACATCATCGTGAATGAGTTTTTAAATGCCGAGTAAAAGAAGCCAGACAACAAAGAGTGCATACTGTAAGATTCCATTCATATAAAGTTCTAGAAAATGTAACCATCTATAGGGACAGCAATTCAGTAGCTGATCGTGGATGAAGTGACCGTGAGAGGTAGCAAGTAAGAACACGAAGGCTATGGCGGTGGCATAGAGATCTTCTAGGAGTTCTAAAGATGTTCTGCCTCCTATTTTGGATTGTCTTTTTGCAGAAAGAGGTCCTGTCTGCTCTTCCATTTATATTTCCCTGAGCCCTGTCGGTGCCTGCCCGCAGTCGGCAGCAGTCCTCAGGGATCCACCAGGTACCTACCCTAATGGGAGGTATCTATAGTGGGATGGAGGCTGTGCTCCCCTGGGCATCATCCCAGTGCGATAATGCTAAGATGAAACACCAACTGCTAGCTGTCCACTGTAAGTTAGTAGGGGGATTAACACTATCCCAGAAGTATGACCCTAAGAATGTACTGGAAAACAGCTGCTGGAATACGCCGGGCCTTCGCCATGATGAGAGATCAACAAATTTGGGCCAATACCCTACAGCATCTGCTGTTGGATAAACTTAGCATGACAGTGGCAGTGTTTACTCATGCTGGTATTCTGGCCCATGGAAACATCCCAAGAATCTGGGCAGAGCCGTCTGCAGATTTAAACCCTGATGAGCGGAATGTGAGACAAATGAAGGGGCCCACACCTGCCGAGGAGCCGCAGCCAGGAAGCCTCCCCGATTTACAGTGACCGCCACAGCTCTGAACTCCGAGCGTGCCCAGTCTATTCCACCATTCCACTGGTCAGACGACACGTCAGGCGCTGCCTGGTGCCCGCCACTGTTGTCTAATGTGATAACTTGGCTCTTGCAGTGAAATTCAACCTTTCATATTCATTCATTCCTCCGATAAGCGTCCATTAAGTCCCTACTGTGGCAGAGCACTTTGCTGTGCACTGGAGTTATCAGGGTGACAAAGACAAGCACTACCCTCATGGAGGTGAAGGTCAAGAAGGGGAGGTAGACATTAAATACCATGACACGGTAAGTGATCTAATCACAGCTGCCGCAAGAGCAAAAGATGCAGCGGCAGCGAGAGCTGATACCGAGGGCCCCAAGGGCTCCACAAAATCTCAGGATACATCGTACCTTCTGGAGAAAGCACTGATCTGAGGGGTGAATGAGGGCAACCTGGGGAAATCGGAGGAGGGCACTCCAGGCTGTGGGAGTGGGAAGGGGCATGACTTGAAGGAAACCCATGGGCTGAGGCCAAGGTGAGGCAGACTTAACACAGGCAACAGGGGTCTCCTGGGCTGTGTTAAGGATCTAGGGAGACAGGAAAACCACAGAAGGACTGGTGTTTTACCATCTTTATTCCATTGTCAACTCCCTAAAACATGGGGTTTATATCAAATTAACACACAATAGACTAGCCACCAGAAAATTCCACCTGCAAGCAATAATCATAAACCTTTGTTCGGGGTCCTCTAGGAGACTGGGGTTAACACTTAAAAACCTTTTCCAAAACGCCTGCTTTCGTGATGTTGTTCAGTACGATAGATCGAACCTCAATACACCATTTTTGCTGATTAAGGAGCTTGCAGGGGAAACCCAAGCCTCTGAACTGTAGAAATTCGACCGCGTCACGGAGCTGGAGAGGAGCAGAGAGCCCGGCCAGGCTTGCACATCAGAAGGGGCCTGACCAGGGTGGGGCAGAGTCAGGCCCGAAGGCAGGCATCGCGGGGCCCTACTCAAATTCTCACGACTTCAGGACGGTCCTTCCAGGCTGCGCTCTGGTTTTGCTTTATTCTTACTTAGGACTCTTCAAAGGCAGACAACAAAGTTACTGGAGGACTCAAGTCTGTTGGATTCCAGCTCATTTAGGGGTTTTTTTAAGAGGTGGTTTAGGTGGGAGAGCTAATGTGGAAGTGAGTGCAAGGAGGGGCATTAAGGGGGTAGAAACTGAAATTTGCTGAGCACCTGCTGAGGACCTGCTACAACTCCAGACCCTTCCCACCCTCCTTGTTCACCTCAGTATCCCCATGAGATCAGCATTATTAGCCAGTGTTACAGATGAGGATACTGAGCTGTATAATAGCAGCTTGTACACGACCAAACAGATAGGAAGTGATTGAGAAATACACCTGGAATTCCAATGCAGTCAGTGTGACTCAAAAACAACGATTTTTCCTGTCATCTTGTCCAAAATGATGAGGTGGGGACTCCACACATGGATGGAATGACCATACCTTTTGGGGAACTCGCCTGCTAGATGAGGGTTCTCTAAAATGCAGGACCCTCAAAAGTTTGCCACATTCCCCAGGGAGGCTGATCTCCAAAGCGCTCCTGGGGACTCTCGTCCCTAGGGAATATGGCATTCAGCACTTGGAGGGAAATGGCCTGCCGTGTGTTAGGCCCAAAGTGAGATGTGACACACACAGGAAATCCCAACACCAACCTTTCCCTCAGAGGAAGCTGGTTCTCATCTCATCGGAACCTTGTGATCTTGCTGAGACCTTGGACCTTCCCTAGCCACAAAGCCCCTGAAAGGGAAGCTACTGCAGCACCCAACTGGCCTCCTGTGTCCCCAGGCAATGAGGGGTCTCTCTCTCAGCTCTGTCACCTTCAGCTTCCCAAGAAGGAGCACAGATGAAACTGCACAGCACTCCAAACCGAGATGATATTTCGTAAGAAAGAGGGAGGGACAAGGCATGTGTCATCCAGAGAGAAAATGATTCATGACTTTCCTGTTTGCTTGGAAATCTCTAACTTGCTCCCTGCACCCCATCTCCCCACCCTTTCCAAGAGAAAGGGTTCCAGTTATGTTCATTGGCTGTCTCCAAAAGGAACAAAATAATCTGTCTTCTTTTTTATCCAGAAAACATTTCTTGACATTTGTTCCATTCGAGCATCAGGCAGACTCGGATATTTTATTACTGCTCACCTCCAGGAGTTTACAGCAGCCCAGGCCCCACACCTGTGGTATCTTACATCGGAAATGTGACTTGGCTCCAGAACTAAGTGCCAAACCTGACCAACTTAGTGGTCAAAGCAAAGTTGTCCTAGTAGAGTCCCTGGATTTCTCCCATTTCCTCCTACTTTAGGGTGCACAAGCATTGGGGTACAGGTAGAAGCTGCAAGAGATCAAAACAGAAGATTGAGCAATGAGTAGGGATGAATCCCTAAAAGCAAAAGAAAGAGAAGCCATGTGGTGTCACAGAAAGAGCATTAGTTGGAGAGAAAGGCACTGTGGGATTTAATTGCAGCTTTAGCACCTGCTATCTGATGCGAGTAGGCAAGACATTTCCCCCCTCACAGTCTCTCAGCCTTCTCTCCTTCGACATGAGAGCATCTGACTTGACGTTTAGAGTATAAATCTGCTAATGGCATTCTGCTGTACCTTTTGTCCTAGGAGCTGAGAAATTGGAAGGGAAGAGAGAGAGGCCAAAGGAAAGAGAGCACAGCGAGCCAGGAGCTTCAAAATAAATTGAGAGAAACAAGCTGGATAGACAACACAGGGCAGAACACCCGGAAAAGAGAGGCCAGGAAGAATATTCCAACAGGAAAATATTCTAGAATCAGAGAAGTAGATGGCATTGGTTGAACTTACAAGTAGACAAGACCAGAGCTAACCTCCAAGGAAGCCCAGCGCTGGCAGAAGAAGAGAGTAGAAAGAGATGACAGAGCTGCCTTCCTGCACTCCCTCGTGCTCTGGGCCCCAGAACTCCCATCGCTCTTCAAAACAGGCGGGGACACCCAGCTCGCAGGGCGGAGACACCGGTCCAAGTCTTGTGGCTCACTAATACGAGCTTTCATCTCTAAATGTTAACTACTCTGGTTTGAGTGAAGAGGCCTGAGCCAGGCCTGAGACTCCCGAACCAGTAACTAGATAGAGCTGGCACCTAACACAGATTTAGAATGACAAAGCAGGGTGGAATGGTGGGCAGGGTGGGGAGCTGGAGAGAATGATATAAACGATCTCTGGAGATAATAGTTGACTGCCTGTGGGAATGTTGTGACTCAAAAGTCCAGAGGGCTGGAAGGACAGGGAGACCCACCCTCCCAAAGGGTGCAGAGTGGCTCTGTCGGTGGCCCTGGGCTGGCCCATCAGTGACTCCTGCTCTGCCCCAGGCCTGGCTGGACTGGCCAGGACTTGCTACCGGCAGGAGGTTTGGTGGGATTTATGAGATGAGCTAGTGGGATGTTCTTGGCACGCCAAAGCTATATAAATGGATGATACTTTATCTCCTGCGGGGATGTTTTAAGAAAAGGAAACATGGGAAATGTCTACATGAAGTAAAACCCCAGCCTCCGGTCAAGGAGAGTGGCCTCTCTCTGGAGCTACATCAAAGGCTCAGCTCTGTCTGCTCCCCGCGCCCTCTGTGGAGCTCGCCCTGGGAGCTCAGCAGTTTCCTTGGAGCCGAGGAGGGACGGAAGCCCACCCTGTCGGCGCTCCTCTGGGATTGTCTACAGGAGGATGAGAGCTAGGACTGCCGGTGGGGACTCCCATTGCCCTCTCCTAGCTCTCTCTCCTTCCAGATCAGATTCAAGTGCTTCCATGGGGCTGAAGCCTGGTGGAGTTCATGGGAGGAGCACTGGACTGGACTGAGTCAGGAAACGGGGCCTATCGTCGGCAACTAAATAGCTTCCAGGCCCAGAAAATGTCACTTTCCTCCCCAAGTTCACTGCATAAATTATATAAATGTGTAACCACTGTGCTGTACACCTGAAACTAATATAAAATTACACTGGCAATCAACTATAACTGAAAAACAGAAACAAAATTTTTTTAATTTTAAAAAAATAAAAAACTATGTGGGAGAGAGAGAATAAGAGGGTCAAAGAAGAATTAATAGCATTCTTAGTGACCCTCTTCAGTGACTATGGAAAAGCAGAATTGGCTTTTGCAATTAAATTTATTGGAGTAACATTGGTTAATAACATTGCATACGTTCCAGGCATACGATTCTATAATACATCGTCTGTATATTACATTGTATGCTCACCACCCAAAGGCTCGTCTTCTTACACCACCATGTATTTGACCTCTTTCACCCTCTTCTCCCTCTCCCAAACTCCCTTCCCCTCTGCTAACTACCATCCTGTTGCCTGTGTCTATGAGTTTGCTTATTTGTTTTGGTTGTTTGTTTGCTGCTTTCTATTTTATATCCTATGTATGAGTGAAATTATAATGGCTCTTGCCTTTTTCATCTGACTTATTTCACTTAGCATGATACTCTCAAGATCCATCCATGTTGTTGCAAATGGCAATATTTCATCCCTTTTATGCCCACGTGATATTCCACTGTGTACATGTACCACCTCTTTTTTATCCAATCATCCACTGAAGGACACTTAACTTATTTCCATGTCTACCATAAGACACAGCAATCCCTATTCCAGCTACCTACCAAAGAGCTTATTCATAAAGATATATCGGGGCTGTCCAGTAAGTATCCCCATAACCGTTCTCGTTATATTGACAATGGCTGGATTTTTTCCAGACAGCCCTTGTATGTACCCGTATTTTCATTGCAGCATTATCCATGGTAGAATTGGCTTGTACATTTCAGAAGAAAAAAAATCTATTGTGCAAGAGAATTCCATTTAGAATTAGATGTGAATCCCACCCCCTCCATAAGCCACCTCCACCTGAGCACACACTCTCTCCCATCGTTTTAAAGTCTGTAAGAAGAGATATTGCAACTTCATTCCAGACATTTTGTTCTCCCCTTCTCTCCCATCCTGGGGGCCACGCATTGAAAACAAAGGCCTAATGCCAAAGCCTCGGGATGCCATACAGAAATTGTAAATTAGGAAAAGCAACCTCTTGTCAGGGCAAACAGCTTAGGGAGTGCTATGCAAAATGCATTTTGGCCCTTGTTTGACTTATGGAGGCTCCCATACAACCGTGTACCACCTAGCTGAGGTTCAAGTCTGGGCTTACGGCAGTTGCTCAAAATCTGTATGTTAATAATCATGGTACATTGCTAAGTGTCACAGATCAGGTTCCCCAGGGAGAAGACTCAGCGCTGAAGATCTGCGTTTAGGGATATACTCTCGGTATCAACAACTATGGGGGAGGGAAGGATGGTATACTGGGCAAAGGGAGAACTTGAACCACAGTGCATTTGCAACAAAGGCCTCTGCCCGCCCAGGGAACTCTGCAGGTGGGACTGTCCTTCTGAATCATCCAGAATTTGGACAGACTGGCTGGACCTTTATACACTCTATATAGATCAGTCATAGATGTGACCTGTCCTTGAGAAGGAGGTATGACCTTGAGGGGAAAAGGCCTAAAATGCAAGAGTAAGTCTTAGAGAGGGACTCCACAGCAAGCAATCAACCAGTGACACTGGTGGCATCTGGGGGAGTGTCAGCTTCGACTGTGCCGGTTCTGGATGGCACAGCACAGAATCTACTACCTTTTGCTGAGAACTTCATAGATTAAGAGGCATGTTCTATGCCAGGTAGCTTCCATTTGCCCTTCCAGATCCACTCTCGGCCTTTCTCCACCCTGCTCTCCGCCCCGGGAGGCTGACCTGTATGGATTACATCAGCAGGCTCTCATGCCTTTCGACTCCCACTTGGGTTCAGCCAATAGAGTCTTGGCAGAAGATGAGAGGGAGGGAGGAGAGTGAAGTCAGGATGCTTGGTTCCTGGCTGGCTCCATCTCTGCAAGTTGACCTGGGGTTGGACACCTCCTCCAACTGAAGGTCAGTGGCTCCTCTCCAAGGCCCTCTCATAGACCATTCTCGCCTTCCTAGTTCTGACAACTACTCCGTCCCCTCACCCTTTTACCTTGGTGCTGTAGCAGGCCTCCCGACCCCTGCCTCTCCGTGGTGCTAATGCTGGGATAGCTCCATCACGTTGACTTCTCTAAACTCTGTCCATACCTTCATGAGGAGTCCTTTCTTTAGTAGACCCTCCTCAACGTATCCTAATTTAAGTGTACTTCCTCAAATTACCCTAATTTGGTTTCTCTTAGGACCCTAACTGATACTTTTTTACATACATTATCCCACCTCTTCCTCTCTACCATCCTGGGAATCAGATACACTTCTCCCCATTTTAGAGACAAGCAAGCAAATCCTCAGATGGTTTATACAACTCATTCAAGTGCCCCAGTTAGTACAATGGTCCTTGTCTGTTGACTTAGATTCACTGTCTTCATCACTTAGCGCCATAATGCTACCCTCAGATCATTCCCTTTTCCCACCAGAGCTCAGAACAAGCCAGGGGAAAGAGAAATAGCCATGATACCATCGCTCACAGAACATTCTAAAAGCTAGCATGAGGGCAAAAGCGAGTATGACAGGAGACATGGAGGTGTCTTTCATTTCAGTATTGGGGTTGAGGAAGAAGGAAGGGAGACAGTCTGCTGTATGACTCTTGCCCTATCCAGTCTTCTGGAAAACTGAAGTCTCTTTTGTAAATTACTTTCCTCAATTAGAAAATCAAGCCATTTCAGAGTCCGGATCTGCCCCAATCAGCTGCTTGACCCTGGTCAAGTCTCATGACCTTTGGGTCTTTGGTTTCTTCATCTGCATAAAGTAAGATGCTTAACTCTATGAATCCCAAGCTCCCTTCCATTCTGTGTTTCTATGAGCTCCTTGTTCTCTTTGCTTCTCTTCTCCTAGAAGCAGACAATAGTCATGTGGATAAACACTCATACTGACAATTGTCAGTCTCATCTCTGGGAAAAAGAGGAAGGAGCTCAGATGGTGCTGTGCACAAAGATTCACTTGTTAGCTCCAAAGGGCCCTTCGAAAGGTCTTGTCCAGACCCTTGCTTTTAACCAGAATAACAGTTAAGCCCAAATGATAAATTGAAGATACCATTTCATTTTGCATTACTCCCAAAGTCTCTGTGTATTCCATATTCCTAGACTTACACTTCCATCTGGGGTGGTGTCTCTATTTTCCTGATCAAAAACAGATGGATCCTCCCTGTACAAAATACCTTTTGTCCTGTTTTGCTCACATTACCCTACATTATTGACAAATCTTCCAGCCCAAGGAAAAGGTAAGAATGACAAATTCCACTGTGATATGCTGCCACCACTGTGGAGCACTTTCACTTACTGAAGCACCAGCCACAAGACAAGAAGAAAATGTTTGTTCCTCCCTGTTCACACTCCTAGTACTAGACATGGAGGGTAGAAATTAGGGACCCTGGGTTCTAGTACCAGTCCAACCTCTAATTTTGAGCAAGGCACTTTGTTTTTCGAGATATCATCTGATTATCCATTGAAATAAATAAGTGGATAGCATTATCCTTTCCAGTTCTAACTTTCCATGAACCCGTAAGGATGAATAGGATGTGGGTAGATTGACTGACCCCAGAAAACAGGATCTGAGGAGAGACTTAGGTGTTTAGAGTTCACTGGGAGGCGCAAACCCAAGGCAACAAGAGTGAGAGAAAGGGGACATGAGACAAGGAGGAATGAGAGGTCATGGTGATGTGTTTCATCGTGTATTCAGGCTATTGTAACTAAATAACACAGGGTGGGTAGCACATAAACAACAGACATTTATTTCTTGCATTTCTGGAAGCTAGAAGGCCAAGATCAATGTGCCAGCATGGTGTGGCCTTCTACAGAGGGTCCTCTTGCTGGCTCACGGCCAGTGCCTTCTTGTTGTGTTCTCACATGGTGGAAGGGGCTAGGCATGTCTTTGGAGCCTATTTAAGGCACTAATCCCATTCACGAGGTCCTCGGCCTCATGATTTAAGAACCTCCCAAAGGCCCCACTTCTTAATGCCATCATCTTTGGGGGTTAGGATTTCAACAGATGAATCTGAGGAGGGGGGGACATTTAGATCACAGCAATCACCAACCTAACCATAGCTTTTTAGTCTTCAGAGAAGCCCAAAGTTCACTCGATCACACTGGACAGGACATATTTGCACAAGTTTTACAGAAAAATATGGAGCCTTGGAGAGAAGAAAAAAGCAGGAATTTATCCTCTTAGTTCATTACCCATTGGTCAAACTTCTCCCGTTGGGGAATTATCTCTCCTGCTGTCTTAAGTTGCATGATCTAATCCCTTCAGAAGTCACTGGGGCAGCCAGATCCTTGCACCTGAAGTGTAGAGCTGCACCCAACCTGGAAGAGGTGGAAAGAGCCAGGGTGCTCAGCCTTTCGTTTATCTTCCTCCAATAGTAGAACTGTACAGGGCGACTGGAGCCTGTCCCCTGGGCAGAGGCAGGCAGCTAAGGGGGAGATCATGAAGCTAAGAGAAGCTAAGGAGGCACCAAGGCCCTATTTGTCACAGGGGGGTAGAAATGGGTCGAATGGAAAGATATACTAGAAGAGAGCTCGGGTACATTTATTCATCAAGTGTTTTCCCAGAAGTTTGAATACAGAGATGGAAAAACTTTCCCTGCCCTCAAGGAATACACCCTCTACTGTAACACTCTACAGAAAGCAGAATGCTAGGTCATTGTAAGTGATTACCCTTACCGCTCTCGTTATACTTACAGGAGAATGAAACTTAGCCTTGACTACATTCACACGGGGTGTCTGTGATAGAACAAGGCCTAAAAACCCCGGCTGTCCATTTCCAAATCCATGCTTAATTTGCAGCCCCACTCTCAGAGGCGTGGAAGTGCTTTAGAGCAGGCTGTGTTCTCAAACAAGATTAGATTTAAAAGGTCCAGAGGCCTAGCTGAGCCCCATCACTGGACTCCGTACCAATTCGCCTACAGATCAGAATGACAGATCAGGGGCTGGACGGAGATGGGGGTGGAGGGAGGAGAGAATGTCAGGGAACTCTTTGTAAAGACAACCTATTTGCTAAAAGAAGCCAAGAGGGATCAGTTTAATTGAAGTTAAAGATATTTTAAGGAAGGTAAGAGCCTAGCTGGGGTTTCAGCCAAGGGCTTGCATTCTGCCTTTGAAAATGAGAAGAGCTGAACAGGATCTGTATGGATAAGTTGATAAAAAGTCCTTTGAAGTGCACAGGGATCTTTTTATAGCCTCCAAATAACTGAGCCCTGGCCAGGGAAGAGAGCTGGTCTCCTGTATAAGCCTGGAAGGCAGTGAGCCGTCCTCCTCCAATCCCATCTCTTTGACTTGGTCCTGAAGAGAGAGAGGTTGGCCTGGTGTCCTTGTCTAGCTGAGAGAAGATAAATCTGGCAGTGCTTCACACAACAAAGCCCAGATAAATGGCCCAGGGAAAGGCTCAAGAATGCTGGTTAACAAAGACGAGAAGGGAAGGCACAGAGCTTAGGATCACAGCCCCCACAAACCACCCCCAACTCCCTCACACCAAACGATGGGTCACAGGTTAATCCTTAAAAAGGAATTAAGAAATGAGTATTGATATGGGCCAAACGAAGGAGCTCCCCACACCCCAACTATAGACTCCTTTTCCCTAGTTCTTCAGCTCTCAGTTTCACCTTTTTCTTAGTCCAGAGTAATTCATGTCCATCATGTAACCACCCAGTGACAGGGGATTTGGGACTTGTTTCCTGGGCCAATGCTTTTAAAACTTTTAACTGAATTAATTTCTCCTCATCCAGGGGCCATCAGGATCCAAGCGATACTCCAGCAAGACGTGCACTGACTGAAGAAGTCACCATGGCGGATCTCAAGCCCTTCCCCTCTTTTAGATCAGATAGGGTAAGAGCTCCGTGGATCCCCCAGTAGGCAGGGACAACCACCACCCTCAGCAGGAGGCAGATACAGAAGATGAGACCTCCAGCCCCTTAGCTTCCCATGGAGATTTGTGGGGATCACGTCTTTCAGGAGGAACGTGAGGAAGGCAGACAGAATGGGGGGGTCTCGGGACCCCTCCCATGGGACTCGCCCAGCTGGAGTAGCCACCACCCCAATACCACCCTTTCACTAGTAATCCCCGCCCCAGACTGGGCAGCCACAGTGGGGAGGTCCAGGCAAATACAGGGAAGTCAGAGGGCACAGGAAGCCCACCAGTGTGAGCCAGTTCCTAAGGCCTGCGCAGTGAGAGCTACAACGACCTTCATCTCACCTGGGCCGCATTATTCCATCATTGTAATATCACACATAGGCCCGGAAGTTCATTAATATCATTGCAACAGACTGAACTCTGGGAAAGGGCATGGGAATTAGAAGGGGTGATGTAATAGGCCCCGTGTCAATCAAACGTGTCACTCACGAGGCCCCACACCCCGATGGGCGTAACCCCTTATAACTAAAGAAAATAAAACTACCAAAGCCTCATTAATGGGGGCTCTTGAGCCATTTACCTGCTGGGACCCCTCCTACCTCTTAGGCGTGTACTTGCCCTTTGCCATTCGAGGCCCTTGAGCCACTCTGCTGGTCAGGCCCGCTCCTACCTCTTGGGAGGGTACTTTCCCTTTTCATAAACTATCTCTTTGTTTCAATAAACTGCTTCTTGGTTTCACCTCTGCACTTTGGTGTGTGTCTCTTTCAATTCTTTGCTTGAGATACCAAGAACCCGGAGGCCGCACCCAGAAGGGACCCATTCTCTGCTAACAGCATCAACGCCAAAGTGACAACAATAGAAATTATGTTATGGATCACTTACCGTGTGTCAGATGCTATACATGCAAATCTCCTTTCCTCTTAACAATGTAAGGGGTAGGCATTGTTAATATTTCCATTGCATGTTTGTAAAAATCGAGGCTCATCGATGTATGAGCAAGTTTAAACAACCTGTTCAAGCTTAGTACCTCACAGGCCAGCATCTACGCAGAAAATACTGTTAAATAAATGTTAAGGGTTACAGACCTCATGGAGGAAAAGTCCCCTCCCCTGTCATCAGCACTCCATTCTCTGGGCTAAACAACTGAACAACTTGGTCTCGTTTCCCTCTCATCAAGTAGTTCAGAATCTTGGGCACAGGAACACTTCCCCAAGGCTCAAGGCTCAGTGCTCCTCAGACCCCTTCTCCTGTGTTGTCCTACATTTGAAAAGAAAAAGGAAAACTTGGGGAGAAGAAACCACGGTGACAAATAGGCCCTCAAGAAAGGGCTTCCTCTGTTGCAATCTAACTGAAAAGTGGCTATCACTCTTCACCCCCATCGAAGATAGAAACAGAAAGTGGGGGCCCAAATTACAGCCAGGTCTAACGTAACCTGACATTTAAGGACTTTGCCAAGCTCATAAGCTTTATAACTCCTAAACCTGGCCCTTGTTTTCACAAAGACAGTAAAGTGTTGATAGCTGAAGCTATTGAGTTGAGACCAGGTTTCATCGCCTTTTTCCCAAAACGCATCTAATGATTTTTTTCAAGGTACTCTACCTGCCCCCCAGTCCTCTACTTTCCCATCTGTAAAATGAATCAGACACAGCAGATCCCCAAGGTGGCTCCTAGTTCTCTCATTCTGAGTCCTGGGTGATGCTCCGTGCCTTACGCAGCTCAGAGGCCGCAGTGGGAGTCAAACTTGGGGAAAGGGGGATAAAAGAATAAGCACTTTTAAAAAATCAGTAAGGTTTTGTATTCTACAAGTTCAAACGACAGTGTGTCTCCAGTCAGCCACGTACCCTCCCTGCCATTCCTGAGACACCATAAATGAAACACTCTGAAATTCCACGGTAAGGAAACCTCTCCCACCCTCTTTTCAGAGGGAGCCTGGGTTCCTGAGACCTACAAAGATTTCCTCCCTTCTGCAAGAGTTCGGAGTACACCAGACCCCCAAGTTTCTGCCTGTTTATGAGGCCTCCGCCCCGGGTCCCTCTCACCCAACCCCGTCCCTACCACAGACACCCCGAGCAAAGGGCACTTGAAGGAAAAGCCCTGGCCGTGGACTTGTAGGACACGTTGGAGCTGAGACTGGAGCTCCTTTGGTAAGTTCTAGGCGGAGGGCATGTGCTAATTGGCCTGGCTGTAGCTATGAAATAAATTGCTGTCATCATTGCTGTATTCTCTGAAGGAGACAATCTCAGTTAGTATTTCAAAGGAGTCTGAGTCACTGGAGAGGTGTAAAAGTACCTGCTAATTATTTCTTTAAAGAGAAACCCTAACTCTGAGAGAAAGGAGTTAGAGGAGAGGCATCAACTCCCCATTAGGATGAAAGGGCCGAGGCCCAGAAATGACAAGCGTGCCCCTTGTATGGGTGCAGTGGAGTTCCCCGCACAGGCCCTTCCACAGACATGATCTCACTGCCCCTGAATTCCTGGGAGAGGAGCAGCCCCGCTGCGGGCCTCATCCCCGCCTCCTCTGCCTTGCAGTGATGCAAGGAAGCCTAGGGAAGACAGGTCAGCCTTCAGCAGGGAAGGGGGCCTTTCAGCTGTCTGGGGGCTCAGCCTATGGACAGCTGCTTAGCAACCCCAAGCTACTCGGGCTGTGAGCTGTCCGGCCACCATCTCCAGTGCCTTCCACACATGCTAGAATTTCATTCTAATACAATTCCATGAAGAATCCCAATAGCGAAGACAGGAGATCAATGCAACAATCAGTTCAGATTTTTTAACATTTACTCAGTATCGAATTCATCAGTGAGAACAACGAGGTTCATCTGATGAATACAAAAATTTGCAATCAGTGATCTGGAGCTCCAGGAGGCATAGTAGGGTAAAAACTCTAAAAAAAAGTTTTTTAACTGCCAAAGTCCCTTTGAGTCAATGTTCTCTAGGACCTTGAGTTGAGGAAATGAGACTCACTAATTCAAGAACTTAGGTTAATTAGTGTCATGGTCTAGGTCAAGCTTGTCCAACCTGTGGCCCTGGACATCTTTGAATGCAGCCCAACTACAATTCGTAAACTGTCATAAAATGTTATGAAAATTATGCAAGAACCTTTTTTTTAGCTCTTCAGCTGTCATTAGTGTTAGTGTACTTCATGTGTGGCCCAAGACAATTCTTCTTCCAATGTGGCCCAGGGAAGCCAAAAGGTTGGACACCCCTGGTCTAGGTCAACTGAAACATTTCCAGACGTTTTGTCCAAGAGCAAAAGGCGAGGGAGGCGGAGGCCCAGGGGAAGAGGACAGCAGCCCAGTTCCTGAGAGGAAGTTATTGTATTTCCCACAACTGGGAGAACGTGACAAGTTCCAGGACAGCACGGACCTGTGCCTCTACTCAAAGGCCTCACCCCAGGTGGACCTCTGCAACAGCTCGCACGGGGTCGGCCAGTGGGTGAGCATCTGGGACCTGGACAGGTGCAGTGGCAAACTTGGTACCTGGAAAACTGCATTGTAATTGGCCACGCAGGCCTGTTCAGTGGGCACCCTCAGAATGAGTCCTGAAAGACGGCTGCTCAGAGGCCTTTTCATTATTTCCTGGCATAACAGAAAAGAAAATGTAGCCTTAAAAAAAGAAAAAGGAGAGGGAGACCCCAAAATGGGCTTGTTACCCAACCTGGAAGCCAGGCTTATGAACTTTGTTGGGCGTACGAGAATTTTCTCACAAGAATAAATTTACTGTGATAATATGGGCAAGTCCCTTTTGCTATGGTCTGAATGTTTTTGTGTCCCCCAAAATCCATACATTGAAAACTTAATGCTCAAGGTGCTGGTCTTAGGAGGTGGGGCCTTTGGGAGAGGCTTAGGTCATGAGGGCAGAGTCCTCATGAATGTGATTAGTGTAAAAATGAAAGCGACCCAGAGAGATGCTTCTCCCTTTCTGCCATGTGAGGATAAACAAGAAGCCTGTGCCTCGCAGGAGGGCCCCCACCCAATCATGCTGACACGCTAATCATCTCGGCCTTCCAGCCTCTAGAACTATGAGGAGTAAATTTCTGTTGTTTATAAGCTACCCAGCCTGTGGTGTTTCCATAGCAGCCCAGACTGCCTCAGCACCTTCCCATACTTCACATGTGGTAGAGCAATTCGCACCCACCACCCCAGCATCAGTGGTCTCTGGCACCACCACCCCTAAGTCCAGTCCTTTTGCCTTCGGGCTCAGCCTTCCTCCCACTGGGCATCTGGTCACTCTCTCCCAGGGCTCATTTTCCCCCAACCATTCTGCTTCCTGACAAATGACCCCACTGGACAGAGAGGCGGGGCCTCAGGGGTGGCTGTCAGCATCAGTGCTGAGTAGTATCGTGGGGAGTAGATTATTTTCAAGGGGAGCGCATGCTGTAAAGGCTGCCCCATCCCCAGAGGGGCACATTTTAATGACAACTGGCTCCTCAGCTGATTAGTAAGGCTGGTTTCACACGCTCCAGCCACTTTCATTTCCATGATCACAGTCCCCTCAATAAAACCATGAGTTCGCCAGGAGGACGACACCTTCTGCTTCATCTTCCTGCTCCAGAAGCCTCGTGGATAATGCTCACTGACCCACACAGGCAATAGCCAGGACTGTGACCATAACCAAGAGAGGACCACCTTGCCTCCCAGTCTCTCTTTTCCCAGAAGCTCCCATATGTAGTGATTACAGGGGTTACTAGCAAATCCATGAAAGTTCTCAGACCTCTGGACAGGAACTGCAGGTTTTAATTTTATGCAAAAGAACTAAAATTTCCATCTCACATATGATTCTCTTACACTTACTTCCCATCAGTTCATCCTGTCTGGTTACACCCCTAGGAAAAAATCACCATGCCAGGGTCAGAATGCCCGAGTTCTAGCTTGCGTTCAGTCAACTGTCGATCATCCAGATGTGTGGTCTGAGCAGGCCTTTTCACCAGCCATGCCCTGCATTCACCCGTCAACTGAGGAAACTAGATTCGAGCTGCCTGCACAGCATCCCCTCCTGTGTGATCTCTGAGTCCCTCGCCCATGTGCAGTGAGGACTAACACAACATTGGTGTCAGCACAGCCGTCCCCAGGTCTTGGAGGATGGGAGAGAAGAAGCCAAAGGAAACAAGCAGGATGTTCAACTGAACTTCCAACAGGCTGCGGATGAAAAGCATTCCAGAGAGCTCAGGCAGTGTTGGACCCAGGCCCACGTGCCCTGAGGGCTCTGAGCAGTGGGGAAGAGGCTTGGAAAAGACAGAGAACCCCCAATTCAGGTCTGGCCCCAAAGCCTGGCCCAGGAGGAGATGGCAAGATGAAGTGCCCCGCCTCAGGGAAACTGATAAAGACAGCAGGCCACTCAGACCTCCTGCTAGCAGGAGAGAGAATGAATGAAGGGTGAGGTGGGTGAACAAGGTGACTTCTGGAATGAGTCTTGAGGTGCCCAGAAGCTGAGACCACCACCATAATCACTTCTAAGTCTAGCAAAGCCTACGAGCGGTCAAGGTCCAGGTAGCAATAGTAAACAACTCTCTCTCTCTCTCTCTCTCTCTCTCTCTCTCTCTCTCTCTCTCTCACACACACACACACACACACACACACACACACACACACACCATCACCACCACCGCCTCCATAACTACCACTAACTCTGCAAACCCTTAAACTTCTTCCTGCCTGCAAACTCATTTATGGAATCTTGAAGTAGACAGCAAGAAAACAGATCTGGCATCCAAGCTGAGTTTCTCATGACTAAATAGATTCCTTGACCTAAGAAAAAGGTCAAGGAGAAAGTGGTTTTTATGCGGACTAAAAGAGAAAGAAATGGATAGGGAGAGCCTTTCATCCTATTAGCGGGGATAGCCATCTCAAGATGTGGTGTGCTAGATCTGAACTTGACCTAGGTTTGTCCTCTGTGCCTGTCCCTGCGGGCATGAAATCCCCACATCATGGCTATAAATCCACAGCTCTGCACATGAAGCAAAGAGCCCAAGTCCTGGTCCTGCCAGAGGGCCATCACATGGTGGGACTTTGAATCTGAATCTCAGTACTTTACTTGTAAAGTGGCTCTAAGAATCCTTTGGTCCAGCTCACCGATTCAGGGAATAACAGATGACAGGATCAAGGGGGCATTGTGTAGCTGGGAAGCCAGGAAGTATCTCTGAATCAGGGTCAGAGGTGAGAGAGTGTTCAGCATGAAGATGCAAACTCAAGCCCTGGAAGTGGACAAAGAAGCCAGAAGAGTGACTCCGGAAATACCAATGGTTCAGTAGTGGGTAGAGGAAGAGGAGCCAGAAATGAAGACCCAAAAGGAAGAGCTGAGAAGTAGCAGAGGCGTGAAAAGCTGAACAAAGGGGATCTAAGAAAGTAATCATTTGCGTCCATCAGATTTCTTAAGATGATAGGTTTTGTTCTTTTACTTCCGCCATATCCCCAGAAGCACAGTGAGGGTTAGAGAATACATGTAATCTGGACACATTCACTACACTTATGGTAAGCTTGAGAATTGTAGAGCTAGTCTATTCCCCCCCTGTTTATTTGCTGTGTGACAATGGACTTCCTACACAGACCTACACAACTTCTCTGGGCTGGCCATTAGTCAGTGTTTGTTCAAAAGTCCTCAGTGGGTGTGGGTTATGGATCCAGCCTGAAATGGGGATAGTACTCCCACAGTCAGAGAGGCAGGACCTCCTCTCCTCAAATCCTAGCCCACCTAAGAACAGGATAAGCATCTCAAAGTTATTTTCAAAGCAACCATACCTGCCACTTGAAAATCTTTTCATCCAACAACACCCAAAATAAATTCCTTTCAACAGCAAATATTTGTAGAAAACTTCCCTCTGCAAACAACTGGGCTGGACTGTGGGTGGGCAGGGGGGCGGTAGAAGGAAGATAGGAACTCAAAGGTGACTAAGGCACAGAAACATGGGACCCTGCATTCCTCTACCTAATAAGGAAGATGGACTCTTATGCAGTGACCATTATCCAGACTGTGCTAAGTATCATCACACAAATATACACAAAATGCAATAGGAACTAGGCAGAAGTCATTCACTCTGCACTAAAAATTTTGATACTCAGAGATGGGGAAATGCATTCTAAGTTCAGTGAACACTGTAAGCAAAGCTGTGGCAACAGGAAAGTGGCATTCTGTTCAAGGAATAAGTTGATGGTTTAGGACTCCCATCTGTATTAAGCAGTCCAGAAATATTTTTGAGCCAGGGTGTGGTAGGATTGGTTCTGGTCTTTAGACATTTTGGCCTGGGTAAGGAACAAGGATGGAAGGGTGGAGGGACTGAGGGAGGAGACCTCTTGGAAAGTTATTATCAAGAGAAATCACCAATATTCTAAACAGTAAAGAAGCGTTAACTTTCCATCTGACTTATTTCACTTAGCATGATGATCTCAAGATCCATCCATGGTATCACAAATGGCAGTATTTCATATTTTCTTGTGGCTGAGTAATATTCCGTTATACCACATCTTCTCTATCGGATTATCTCTGATATGTGAGATATAAAACTGCAAGCAACAAACGAAACTCATAGACACAGACAACAGTATGGTGGCTACCAGAAGGATAAGGGAATGGGGGGTGAGGTAGAAAAGGGTACAGAAGGTCAAATAAATGGTGATGGAAGGAGATTTGACTTTAGGATATGAAGACATAATGCAATATACAGATGATGTATTATATAGAATTGTATACCTGAAACCTATATAACTTTATTAACCAATGTAACCCCAATACATTTAATAAAAATTTTTAAGTGAAAAACAAACAAAAGAAACACTGAGATTGAAAAGATCATATTGTTTCTAGAATGTGCCAATAAAGAACACAGAAGGCACAGGACTGGGAGAGTAAAATGGAGATAAAATTATTTTCAGACAAGTTGTGGTAGTTGGATATAAGGGTCTGGAGCCCAGGAGAAAAGACTCAGCAAGAGAAAAGTCAGGAACCTGTGTTGGAGATGGCCGCAACGCAGCTTATGCAGACGTTAGGTTCTCAGGGCAGCACTTACGGTCAGTGTTGAGCAGAGGCAAAAATGACCCTTGCAAGTTGTTGAGGGAGATATCACATTTGAACCTGAGATCAAGTCACACCATAAGTCTAATAGTGCCAGTGATTCTTCCAGAGTTTGAGAGGCCATCAGAGCACTAAAAAATGCAGTAGGCTTGTGTTTTAGGGTCTGTTATACAGGAAACACTACCAGCTCATTTCCCATCACCTGTTCACTGAGGAGAATGGTGGCCAGAACCACCCACAGGAACCAGATTGTGTTTCCTGTTCACCACAAAGTTGATGCTGTGTTGGACATCATGGATCTATGTGTACAGTGAACCAACTTCAAGCGCTGGGCATGAAATGGCCATGGAGAGAGAAGGCATCGAGCAGTGCTGGGTCAAGAAGAAATCAAGAGGGCTGAAGGCATCACCCTGGGGGTGCCAATAGCTGACTGAAGGAATCTGGTCAAAAAAGGAGGAGCCAAAGAAGAATCAGAGACAGACAGAAAGCTGGGGATATTATGCATTACATAAGTCAAGGAATGACAAGGAAAAGGAGAAGTTCAAGAAAGAGAAGGCCTTCAGCAATGGCAAATTCTGTAAAGAGAATGAGACCCCTTAGTCCTCTGATGAATTTGAGATTGTGGTGTTATCAAACATGTAAACATATGAAGCCTCCATGTGTAATGAAAATGGAAGCCAAGTTATAAGAGTGAGGATTTGGGGTGCAAAAAACTGGAGACATTGAGGTACACTCTTCCAAAATTTTGGCCATGCAGGGAAGAAGAAAAATTGAAGAATACCCTGTGGCAGACACAAGGATAAGGAAATACTTTTAAGAGCATGGGCTTGTTTCTAAAGTAAGAAAAGACCCCAGTTATTCAGTAATAGTAATAATAGCTAATACTTATTAAGCATTTACTATATGCACTAACATAGTTAAGCTTAGTTAACCCCTTGAGGTAAATACTATCATCCATCAGAAGAAACCGAGAGAATGATAGTAGAGGAGTCACATAAATATTTGCAAATCCCACAGCTGTAAGTAGCAGAGATAAGGTTGGAAATAATCTGACTACGGAGCTCCACTTGCTGTCTTGTGCAGAGGAAGGTTTCAGATGTCACATCTCAGAGAGGAGGAAAAGCATTGGTCTTGGTGCAGAGCCTTCCTACTTCCTGCTCCATTCACTGATAGGATTTCATTGCTGTCACTCAACCTAAGATTTCACACATGACACCTATGTAGAATTAGAATGATAATCCATGTGAATGACTCCTGGATCAATATCCCCCAGTCCTCCTCCTCGGACACCATTGAGAGTCTTCTAGGATGCCCAAGCTACTGGGTCCTGCCTTCTCCCTACCACCCTGGATACCAGGAGAGTCAGCTCCCAGGCCAAGAAGTATAAAGAGGAGGGGCCCATTGCCTGTGGCTGTCTTCTTGGACACCCTGCAGGGCCAACCTCAAGTTCTTGGCCAAGTGTTCTACAGTGGCTACCTTGACCTTTGACAGGGGAGAACACGCAGGGTTGTCCTCAATTGCCTTCCCACTCTCTCATATCTGGGAGGTGTCACTTGTTTACAGTCTTTTCTTTACCTGCCCTACACTTAAACACACAAAGTAGCATATAAAGAAAAAAGAATTTATTATTCATACAGGCAAAAATGAAGTCCCCCTATTTCATATTTGGATTGTGCAGATGAGAGCCATTGGGAGAAAGACCTATAATTACCCAGAGAATTGCCTGGATCTCCAGGTGCTTTTCCTTATGGACAGAAGCTCTCATCCAAGGGAATGGATTGGTGCACAGTTTCAAGTTTTCTCAGCACCTAGTGACTGCACCCTCCCCTGGGTGACTCAGACATGAGATAGGGTCTAGCCAGAGCATCTAATTACACAGGCCAGGTCAGGCTCTGGCATCCAAAGCCCGACTCACTGCCAGGCTACTGCCCTCCGAGGTGTCAGAGAAGACAGCCACAGGCACAGGGCTGGGGACCCATCCATGGTGGATCCTCCTTCAGCAGTCCTTGGGCCAAGGCAAGCCTGCTACAGACTGGTGAATGTAATAAAGGGTTTAATGGAGGTTTTATTACGGGCTGGGAGGTGACACTTGGTTATCCAATTGGCAACTTGCTCTGAGAAACAAGCAGCTTTCTTTCATGTGGCGACTCTGACATGCTTAGATCGTGCCGAAGGTGGGGGAGGCAAAGCTCTGAATTTATTGCAACTCAGCACAGCCTTTGAGGGAGAGGCCCAGGCAGCTGAGAGCCAAGCTGCTGAGCCAGGCCTGAGGGAGGGCTGGGGTGGTCGTGGGGTGCAAGGCTTGGAGTAGGTCCTCAGCCAGCCTATGGAGAAGGCCACATCTTGCCCCTTCTTTCTGAGGGGAAACTGGCAGATCCCAGATGACCCCTGCATCTGTCATGATGCAGGAATTGCAGCTGGAGATCCCAGATCCCAGGATCTCCCAGTTGTACCTTTTCTCTACTTAAAAAATTAAAGTCCATTAGGACAGCGAGGGCCGGTCACCTGGGGAACTTTTAAAAATGCCGATTTTTGATTTGTACTACAAAGACCTTGATTTTTGATCATCATCCAGGTTTGGAAATGAGTTCAGTGGGATATATGGAGAAAAGTAAAACAATGTTATTTTTTCTGTTGTGATAAAATATACTTAGCATAAAATTGAACATTTCAACCATTTTTCATTGTAGAGTTCAGTAGTATTCAGTACAAGGGCTGCCCAGAAAGTATCCAATGATGCAACATGAAAACTAAAGCGTTTATGGCTGGATTTTTTCTGGACACCCCTGGTATATTCATATTGAAACAATATTGTTAAGAAAGAACCATTAGCTGTTCAGCACCGGGTGGAGCAATTCCTGGGGAAGAAAATGTGTTGACATAAAGTACATGTAAGAGAACGATACCTAGCACTGAACTGCGCTCTAGTTGGAGAAGTTGTTGCACACAGTGGTGCCAGTCAACAGGTCTGAAACTGCTGTACGTGTGTCCCAAGCCTGAACAAAGGAGTGAATGAATGTCACTTAGTGGAAGCCAGATTTCCCACTGTTGGAGGGAGAGGTCACTGCTAAGGAAGAGCATGAGGCTAGAGTGAACCGTGCGGCCCTGAGTTAGTTAGAGATATCAGTATGAACTTACGTTTAGCTTAATATAGGTCCAGACAGATACATACAAAAATAATTACAGATATGTATGCATACCTGGGTTAGTATACACATACTTATCTCCTGGCTCTGGCTGCTGAGAGGGCCTAGAACAATGACATTCCAGTAGCAACAACCACATCCAACACCCAGAGCTTGGTTTCTGATACCATTATAGAACCAAGGGAGCCAGGGCTCTTTGGAGAAATGGCTGACTCTAGGGCTGGGGGAGGGAAAATACAAGATGAATCTGGAGCACCTTGTAGGGCCAGAGAATAAGGGAACATTCAAAACAAAAACAAAAACAAAACAATAGGAGTATGTCAAAAAGATGTAAGAACCAACTGAGGCTCTTGAGCCACTTACTTGAGCCAGCTCCTACCCCTGGGAGTATACTTTCTACTTCTAATAAACTATTTTTTCGCCACTCTTTTTTAAAAAAAGAACCACTGAAAGAACTCCCAATAGCCAAAGTTGGAATGATTTAAGCAAACAATAAATAACATAGTACTGCATTATATGACCCAAAGTAAAATAAATACTTGTGAATCCATATTGACACAAATAAATAATTGAATAAATAAATAAATAGGAGAAAGTAGATAAATTTCCCATGCAGAAAAATGACAATTTATGTAGTTCCTACAGTCTCAAGGAGTGGAGTGTAACTCCCTACCCCTTAAGTGTGGGGTATACTTAGTGACTTGCTAACAAAGATTACAGCATAAAATGGGAAGAATTGAAAAATAACTTTACAGTGGAAAAACCTGGAAAAATTGAAAAATAACTTTACAGTGGGAAAAGCTGGAAAACACTATCTAACCAGGTGATCAAGGTCAACGGCATCGGTGATAAGTGGTCCATAGCATGTGCTCTTGATACAATGTGTTGAGGATGATGCTTCACCTCTGTAGTCTTTCTCTCAAAAATTTGTGACAAAAATACAAACCAAACTCAAATAGCGGGACATTTTACAAAATATCTGACCAAGGTGCCTCAACATGGTCAAGGTCATCAAAAACAAGAGGAGTCTGAAACCTGACAGCCAAGAAATGCCTAAGGAGCCATGATGACTAAATGTTACATTGGCGTCCTGAATGGGACCCTGGAACAGAGAGATGACATTAGAGGGAAAAATAACCTAACAAAATTTAAAGTGTGGAGCTCCATTCATAATAATGTATCAATATTGATTCATTAGCTGTAGCAAAGGTACCACAGTAATGTAAGGTTTCAACAATAGGGCTAACTGTAGGGTATATAGGACCTCTATGTACTAGCTTTGCTACTTTTCTATACATCTAAAACTATACTTAAAATAAAAAGTTTATTTAAAAATACATGTGATGTCTACTGAAAGTCAACTATAATTGAAAAATAAAAATGAAAAAATGTTACGTACGTATCATGCATACATACATACATTGGTTTTATGTCTTTGGTATCTAACATGAGCTGGAGACCATGCCTGGTTTCAAAAAGCAAACTTTGGTAGGAAAAACAAAGACACCCCCAAAGAGTGGCGTACATGGCAAAACAAGATGAATAAATGGAAGAGACACGAAGCAAGTGCTCTGCTAGTCTGAGCAGCGCAATCACAGCCACGAACAGAGCAGAAGTGCCAAGTTCACTTCTTCCATGAGCCCCCATACCCCAACCTTCACTGTCAGTCAAAAAATTTCTTCATCATCTCTGTTAGAGTGAGATGTCTGTAGGACAACATCCCAGATTCTAGATCAACACAGGCACTTCCCTGCAGGACCAGGAAACAGGGAGGGTGCTCAGGAAGGTCCCTGCTCCTTGCACTTGTCACAATCAAATATAGACACATGGGGTCATCTTTTTGAGTCTGAGCTCTTTCCTGGTCAGTTCAGCAGATGAAGGTCCAGGGACATTGATGCCACGTTTAGAGATCCGAGTCCCTGCATGAGCATCTTGGTTTCCTTCTAGTCTGTAACATCTAGTTTATTTCTTTGAAAGGCAGACCCTTCAAGGATGCAGACTATCCCTTCCGTATCCTGACTGTAGCACTCTGCGGTGTGATAAAAGAATTTTGTCTGTCTTTATCCCATTACCTATAGACAGTGTCTACTGCACAGCACATCCTTAATCAATATGAATGAAGGGATAACTTCTTGGAAAGAAACCCCCCTGTTGCATTGTAGGGTTACTCATTTTTATTTCACAAGTGCTGGTGCTTACTGCTGTTGTGTGTGCTTTACACATATTAACTCACTTCATCCTCCCTACAGTCCTGTGAGTCCAGCGCTATTATTACCTCACTTTACAGGTGAGAAACCTGAAGCACAGAAGTAAGAGGACTGGCTGAAGGTCACTCTCTCAGGGGCATAACTGGAATTTTACCCAGGAGATCTGGGTTTAGAGTTGACGCTCCTAGCCCTACGCTCTGCTGCCCAAGTATATTAGCCCATCCCCTTCCCAGCCACAGGGGTGGGCATTGGCTTGGACAGTGTCACTCACAGGACCACATCTCCATGGCCCAAGTGACAGTTCCAGAAGTCAATACGTGACTCACGCCAAGTGAGATAAAATCCCACCCTCTGGTTTTTTTTCACTTGAGCTGGCCTTGACCTTTGGAGGAATAAAACAGGAGGGGTGTGGATCCTGGAAGAGCTGAAGGAGAAACCTCCCTCTCAAAGGCAACAACAAAGGCCAAGGCAAGGAAGGAGGGGAGCAAAATGAAGGGAGGGGCCACCTTGTGACCCCTCCAATCAACGGACTTCCCTCTATACTTCCCAACATACTCTCCACTTCAAAAATCTTAAGCCAGTAGGACTGGGTGTATGATACTTTCAAATAAAACCACCATTCTCTTACTGAGGAATGGATGGATTATTGAAAAATAAATGAACGAATAGAGCTGATTAATACAATTCATTCATTCCTTAAATAAATACCAATTGTGCAATGTGCTGCGACGAGCATGAGAGCTATCACAGTAGGACAGAAGAGACCCTGTCCCCATGGGAAAGGCAGGCATTTAAACAAAGAATTACAGCGGGCCAGCAGGGCCTCTCAGGAACTGAACCAAAGCTCCGAGGGGCTGAGGAGCGGTGTGGCACGTGCAGTGTGGCACGTGCAGTGTGCCATGGTCTGAGATGAGGCCTGGGAGAGAGGCAGGGGCCAAGCCGTGCAAAGGGTGGAAGGCCATGTTAGAAAGTTAGAATTTTACCCTGAGGTCAATGGCATGGGTGAAGACTGGGGACAGGTTTATGTACTGAAAGGTTTTAAGTGGGGTGACGTGTTCATTTTGGGGGTTTCAATAATTCTGTCTGCAGTGGGGACGAGGTAAGGTCCCAGTAGCCCATTAGAAACGTGGTGGCCTGGCCTCAAGATGCTAACAGAGAGTTTAGACATACGTAGGTGGTTCAGTTTAGGTCAGCGCGCCCTAGATTACCAAACCAGAGGAGAAAGTGGGGAGTTTTAGGGATCTAGATTCCCTTATCCTACAAGTAAACACACTGAAGCTCCAGAGAAAGAAAGTCTTTCTAAAGTTACCGCTCAGCTGGTGGCAGAGGTAAGGCTAGCACGTGGGTCTTTTGAAACCCAATACCGTTTGCAGCCCACCACGCCGAAGTTTTTACCTTTTCCGCATCAAACCTTCATTCCTCAGAAAGGAATTGATCTAACCTGGTTCCCTTCTCTTGTCATTTCAGCTCATGGACAAGCATTTGCAAAGAAGGAAAGGACCATGTCATATCTTGGAACACAGCAGATTATGACCCAGACATGTGGCACAGGCAGGCCAGAGGGCCAAGACCTGACAGAGAAAGGGAGACAGTCCCCAGAAGCGCATAACCACGTCCAGTCTGGCCGGAAGAATTGAGTGCGCACAGGAAACGGCGCCCAGAAAGGTGATGGCTCAGGGCGGCGTGAGGGGTGGGGAAGGAGGGCCCGTCGGGGGCTGCGTAAGAGGGACCAGGGATTTGGAAGCAGGGGAGACTAAGACCTCTAGATCGCAGCGGACAGGATGGTGGGGACCATGGGCTCTCAGCATCCCTCAAGGCTGAGATTGGAATCGGGACTCCAGACTGGCAAAGCCAGGCCAAGTACAGCCCCAGAGGCACTTGGAAACGAAGCGCAGCACCAAAACTGTGACCAGATACCAGAAACCTACTTATCAAGAGCAGAGCACAGAGTGAGAACTGGCTTGGACTCGAGACAGAGACTCAGTTGTCAGAACCAGGGCACAAAGTCCAAGTGAAGTGAGCAGAACAAGGGACAGCCTTCCAAATCCCAGGGTTTGGAGCCAGATCTCTTGAAATCATTTCTGCCCCTCTGGAGAGTTAGTTCTAAAGCCTGATCCTCCTGGGGGAGCCCAGGGACTCCAGATTTGGGGAAAGAAGGGAGAACAGAATGAACCTGAGGCAAAACCTTTCTTCTCGAAAGAATTGAGTAGTTTTATGATCTGTATGCATGCCTTTGACAACCATACCAAAGAGCACACATGACACAGCCACTACTGAAAAAAAAAAGAAAGAAAGAAAAAGAAATTGTCTCTATGGACCTTTGAGTTACAAGCACATCACAGAATTTCAATCAATACGTATTGAATTAATAAACATCCATTTGTTTATCATTGTCAGGGAAGCATTTTATTTTCTTAGATGGTTATTTCTAAATTCTCTTCTCACATAAAAAAATCTTAAAAGTGGCTAAAAATACAGAGAAATTTAAAAGTTACACATCGTGCACTCTATTTATATAACATTTCAAAAACAAAACAGAAATGTGGAGATGTAGGACAGATGAGTGGTTTCCAAGGGTCAGGAAAGGTGTGGGAGGGTGTGACTTCCAAGGGGTGTGACTAGCATGAGAGAATGCCTTTGTGGTGACAGCAGTTCCGTACCTTGACTGTGGTGGTGGCATACACACTGTGCACAGGATACAACGTCACAGGACTATTCATAAAGGCACACAGAGAAGAGGCGTGCGCGTGAGACACGGAGTCTCGTTAACTGTGCTGTCGATTCCAGTAATGTACTCAACAACACCACAGTGGCACCACCGGGGGAAGCTCGGGGGTGGGTACACACCCCTGTACGATTTTTGGCCACCATTTGTGAGCGTATATGGATTTTAAGTTAAAAGCTGGGGGGAAAACTCTGTTCACAACCAACTGCATAATTGAGATCCTGATTAAACGAGAACAATGTGTTTGTGAAACAACTAAAAATTTGAAAACTGATGCTATATGGAAGCCTTAACTTTAATTTTTTTTAAATGTAATAATGGTAGAGATGTGTGTGTGTGTGTGTGTGTGTGTGTAAGTCATTTTTATTGTTAGACTTATTGGAGTGACATCTGTTAGCAAGGATTACATAGGTTTCAGGCATACAGTTCTAGAGTGCATTGTCAACTTGTATACTAAGTTCACCACCTAATGTGACTTCTCTTTCCATCACCCTATATTTAGCTTTAAGAGTCATAAAATGGGGAGGGAGGCAAAGTGACATAGATGAATCTAGAATGGATTTGAATTGGTAATCCGTTGGAGCTCAGGAAATGAGGACACACTGTCCTATTCTTTGTACTATTGTATATGTCTCTCAAATTCTAGAGTAAAGAACTTAAAAATAATAAAACCTCAATCTAAAAACCATGTATACAGAGAAGTCCACCTGAGAACTCATTAAACTGTCCCTCCTTTTCTCTTATCAGCAGTTCCTCACAGGGAATTTAATACACATGTTGTTACCCACACATTATTTCTGTATCACCTTTGACCAAGATTAAGCCACTTGTCCCCAAAGAAACTGTCCTAAAGACAAACGCATAAAGCAAATAAAAATCCACAATAAAGACTTCCTTTTCTGGGTTTTCTTTCTGAGTCATCCAAGCCAACTTGCTTGTCACCCTTCTTCCCTAGTGTCCGTGAATTTGTGGCCTGGTTTTCTCCAACAGCGTTGCTTCCGTCGGTCTTTCCGGTCGTTTGTATCCCCTTTCACGTCCGCCTTGACCTCTCACTCACTGTTTTGAAAACTCAAAAAGAGAACTAGACTTGAGTGTGAGCTTACCCCAGGAACCTTGCTTAGCTCCTGCCTTCCTTATATTCCCCTGCCGCCTCCCTGGAGAGGCCCTGACACAGGACCTGTCAGCACATGCTCTCAGCGTATAAACATTGATGAAGGACCCTCCGCTACCACTTTCTTATTGATTCCTCACACCCACCCACTTGGTAATAAAACTGGCCCCACTTTTCAGAGAAGCAGTCTGCCTTTGAGAGCAAGCTTGTACTGGAGAAACTGAGGGAAATTCTTTTTAAAAGAACCAACTGACTGGAAACTCCTTCTTCTTCATTTGATCCCTTTAAAATCTATTTTAAGAGTCCAAAGCATCATTTAAGAGCCCCACGGTTAAATGTGGGATCTCTTACAGATGGGCCACCACGTCTCACCCCTGTGTCCGTCACCCTCTCTTGCAGGAAGTTGCAAGAATAAATGATGAAACCTTTCCACTCAGCAGCCCAACTTACAGAACCAGAGCAGATCGTCTTCGTTCTGGAATATCCTACCCCATTCCCAAAGGATTGTTACAAAGGGAGGTTTTTCAAACGGAAGTAACATGAAAAGGTTTAATTTTTTTTTCAATTTCTTAAGTGTTTAAAAATTAAAAGAGGGTTGGATAGTTGTCTCCATGAGTATTACGTGTTGACAGCCAAACTTCCTACACAGGACCCCAGATTCTCCCTTATTTATCCATGGTCACCATAACCCACTGTCCTTCACCAGAAGGCCCCCTGTTTGCCTTTTTTATGCGGTAGGAGCCAGCTGAGGAGAGCGTTCCGTTTCATCTCTGCTTTTCCTGCCCTCCCTGCTTTCCTGTTGTCACTCCTGCCCCTTCCCTCCAACACAATAGTGCAAACCTGAAGGGCCACCAGGACTCCCACTTTTGTCCATGACCACCATAGCCCGCTGGGCCCCAGACCGAGTGGGAGGAGCACTGCATCGGCCCCAGGCTGTGCTGGGACTCGCGGGGTGAGCCCTGCAGTCAGTGCCCCTGGAGACCTGCCGGAGTGGCTCTCCAGACAGCCCGAGAGCCAGTGACAGACGCGGCTCTCCCTAAGCTGCAGCACCACCTTTTGAGGAGATGTCCCTTTGGAGGGCGTGTCGGGCAGGACCTTGGTGGAGAATCAGAGCCACTAGCTCTGGGAGTGGCCGAGGACTTGGGCAAGGCCTCCCTTCCCCCATGCCCCCGGCTTGGAGCAGAACTGCCTATTACCTCTGAAATCCCCTTTGGAAAAGCTCCGGTCCTGGTGATCAAGCTGGTCTGAGTGTAGGAACGAGTCCCAAGCTGTCGCTTGCACTGAACTGAATGATATTCTTCTCAGAGAGCTTTGTGCGGGACAGCAACCTGGGCAGGGGCAAAGCTGTGCCTATTTCTTAGGGAGAAAATGAGAATGCAGGAGAGACAAAACGGCATGACAGAACTTAGCGCTACCCCTCGGTGGGCAGTTCTCTGGATGACCTGGGGCTTTCCCAAAGGGAAACTTCATGAGCAGGGGCAGCCCCATTGCTCGTCTAGTTGTTTTGCTAGCAGCTGTGTCATTTATTCTAGATGGAGGTCTTCGAAATGATGCCTTCGCATTCAAAGTCAGTATCAGGCACTTGTGACACAGTGGGACAGGCTAATGAGTGCACTTAGAGACCATCCGAGTGCCTGACACGTCCTTCTACTGGGATGCTTTTAAGGAGAAGTGTTACGTGCAATTTTTTTTATTTTTCCGAATTTTTTTCTATTTAAAAGTAATAATAATAAGATAAAATAGCCAAAACGGTTGCCTGATCGGGATTTGTCCTTCAGGGAGACTGGTCCTATCTCTGCGTGGCGAGAATTCTAGATAGGCTCCAAGGGGAACCTCGGGGACCGAACACACGACACGCTCACTTCCGGGTAGCATGAGGTTTTATGAGATGAATAAAACCTGGCCATCATGCACCCGACTCCACTCTTCAGGGCCCAAGGCCACTCTGCCCTTGGAGCACCAAAGCCAACCTTACTTAACTGGACACTCATGGTGCCACCGAACCTGCGTGGTTAGGTAGGTGTTACGCTTCCCCTTCCAGAAGGAAATTGTAACAATCGTTGAGGACGTCTACATGCAAGTGCCGTTCTAGTTACCTTCCATACATTACTTAATTCGTCCTCACCACAGCCAGAAGGGTACTATTATTAGAGCTGCACCACTTACAGTTGAGAAATCTGAGGCTCAGCAAGATGAGGGTCTGTCAGAGCCACTCAGTGGGAAGACCCAGTTTGAATCTCGTTTCTTTATTCTTTCCACACAGCCTGCTGCCCCTCGAAGGGCGTCATTTATGTTTGATTACTCTTTGTATACCCAGGGCTTTTCACCCAGGAGGACTCCATAAATGGATTCTTTAATTTAATAATAATCAACTTTGGTCTCTATCCCAATGTGGTTGTTTTGTGCCCCCTTTTCTTCCTGTTTATTTCTATTTTTCCTTTGCCCTCCACTCTGACCTCCAAAGAGATTCTGAACTCCTTAAAACTCTTGCATCCAACATCTGGTCATTCAGGAACACTGGGATGGTGGCCTAGGTTTCTCAGAGACCGTCCTGATGCTCAGCATGGTGGGGACAACGTAAGCCTCTCCGTTTCCTCCCCTGTGTCTTCCCACCGCAGCCAGCGCTGGGCTTGGCCCACAACCAGCCTCCCAGGCATGCTGCCAGCAGCTCCCGTCCTTGGCCCAACCTCCTCGGCTGTTTCCCTGTCCTGGGCACCTGCTCTTTTAGCTGAACTTCACCCCACTGGACAACCCACAGCCTATTCTCTAAGTATCTGTAAAAGAGAGTCTTGTATCTGGTGAGTGACGGGATGATGTGACCTTTGAGATGGTTTCAAATGCTAACATTCTGTGGCCTTGTGAGTCCAGGAAGGTAGCACCAACCGACTGCCAGCTCTTGGGAGGAGCAAAGGGGCACATGGCAAAGGCCCTTCTCTGTGTACCAGGGAGCACCAGGTGATGTACCTTCTTTAACCTATGAGGCATCTGACTTTACTAACAAACCCTAAGAAGTGCTCTCCGACTTTAAGGCGGTAAGAATTATTTGGGGGTACATGACAAAATGTTGATTCTTGGCCCAGCTAACCAATTCTGAATTAATAGGTGTGCTAGGGCACGGGATCCTTTGGTTTTAGCAAGTGCTCCCAGGTAATGCTGATGCAGATGGACCACAGCACGCTTTAAGAAACCTTGGACTGAAGGAGCAGTATTAGCAGGTGACCTTGTTTTGCATAACGCTTAGATCAACAAGCACTTCGCATAAATGTGCTGACAGTAACTAAGGCTGGACATCAAATGTCTTGGCCTGAATTAGCAAACAGACTATCCACAGTAACAACAATAGCTATGGCATGCTGGGGGCTTATTCTGAGCCAGTAACAGTGATGGGTGTGTACACACATCATCTCCTTAATCCTCAAAATTCATCTGAACAGGTGCTCCTACCCAAATTTTAAAAAGGACAAAATTGAAACTTGGGGGTTGAGGCCACAGCTAGTATGTGGCTAAGCCTAGACTTGCAGGCAGGCTTGTGTGACCCCAAAGACTGTGCTTAGTCCACGCTACCACACTTCCTCCCTCCCTAGTAATTCCTTTGGGGGGAAAGGAGAATGATTGTTATGTAGGATAAGCTCCGCGTGGCATTAGCCATTCTCCCGGAAAATCAGAAGGAAATATGGCCGGTCGTAAAGAAACACCCTTGACAGTGAGCCCATGGGAAGCTGTGGACTCCGCCAGTAAAAATGTCTTTGGAGCATAAGAACTCAGTTTTCAGCTTCATCCTTCCTGCAGGCAGAGAAGTGGAAAAGAGGAGCCCCTCCAAGTCTTCTCCATTAAGTGCTGCCCTCCCCCAAACGCCTGTGTCCGCGCTCAGGGACCGGCTGCAGTCAGCGTCGCTGGCTTCTAGGGCAAACATCTGGCAGACAGGTGTTTGATTTCGTAGGTGCCAGAGGACACACAGCTGAGCTGCGCAGCTGAGGGGACAGGGGAGGAAACGTCTCACGTTGATGTAGCACCTTCCGACTCTCCCTAAGCCCCCGTCAACGGGGAAGTGATGGGGGGCGCGGGGTGACTGGAGGGCCACCAGCTGCAGAACAGCTGCACAGGGGAGCCTTTAAGACTCGGGCAGGAAGTGAAACACAGAGGGGCAGTCGTGTGGGGGGAGGGGGCTGGGGGGGGAGGCGGCAGGGCTAAGGCTTCCTGCTGATGTCGCCCTGGGGAGGGCCTGGTTGCACGAAGGAAGAGACGCTGCGTCTGTGCTCCTGGGGGAGGTGAAAGGAGGAAGGGGAGACCCCCATCAGGAGGGGGTCACCCGGCAACATCATGTGCTCCCGCATTCCGTGCCCCTGACTCGCCCGTGCCAGTGGCCTCGGCATTAGTCCCCTTCAAATCCGTTTGTGTCTCATCCCACGTCCCCAACCCAGGCTTCTGTGCTCCTAATGGGTTCCTTCCTGGAACGGTGCTGACATGGGAGAGGCCCCTCTGATCAGTCAGGGGATCCACTTGGTCCCTGCCGGGATGTCCCTTGTGCCAGCCCGAGGAGTCCCTTCAGGTCCAGTGTCCACTGTGCCTTGGACCCAGTCTCCCTAGGCCCCCATACCACCACTCACCCCACGACCAGCCTCGTCTCCAGGGTCCACCAGGACCCCTCCATCCAACCCAGCCCCGAATGTCCATACACTGCCTTGTCACTCTCTAGGACACTGACCCCCTCTTTTTCTTCCTCCTATTCTAGAACACTGAGAACATCTTCTGGTAGGTGTTTACAAAAGGCAGAGAGAGCCTTTGATGGCAACGTAGTCTCCATATCCCACGCTGGACTGAGCATCAAATGGGCTTTATGCACAAAAGTCACTTGGAGAAATGGCCGGCAAATAGCACCCTCAGGAAACTACAGTTACTGTTCTCAGCTTTACAGAGATTACTTACAAGGTAATATACCCCTTTCTTCTAAATGGAGTCTAACACCAAGCAGTGCCAAGACGGCTTTCTAACGCCTTTCTATTCCACGATCGGTGTTTGACCACGCAGGTGGGCTGCCCCACACGCCTCTCTCGCTGGCTTCTCTCTGTGATTTGCCCGTCAGGTGCAAGAGGGGAGATACCATGTTTCCACCCTGCCTGTTTCCTCATTTTCCTTCCCACTGAATGAGATCCCAGAGCAGAATCTCTCCGTGGACCGAAGAACCTGCCGGGGAGCATGCTGAACTGCAGGGCCCGGGGCACGCTCAGATTTGAATGCAGTAGATCTGGAGGGCAGCCCCAGAAGCTGTGCTTTTACAGCTGCCAAACCGACTCTAATAATAAGTGCTACATGCTCTTCCTGTTGTCCTATTAACTCCCATCCAAGACCTAACAGGGGAAGGAGACGTGTTTTAGAATCCTCCAGAACAAAAGGAGGAGGTGACGGCAGTCACAACAGCTGGACGGCACCTATCGCAGCATCTCGTTATCTGCCCTGTTGCCAAGCCTTCTGTCAGCACCCCATAAATAATTCTCGCCCCGATAATAATGCCTGCAAAGTGGACTGAGAGTCAACACAGGAAAAGTGGGGCCACAGCTGGGGTGTGCAGCAGTGACAAGGGGGAGGGAAGCACTGGCTCTCATTCAGGAGAGCCCCGCTGGCCCCATCGCCTTGGTGACATCAGGGCAAAGAGCAAACAGTCCTCCTGAGGCGAATGCAGAGGCAGAAAGTCCCATATAGAATCATCCCCAGGTGATATTTGGGACACCTTGGGTGACCTCGCTGAGCCCAAACACAACTGGTGTTCCTGGAGGCCACATCGAAGACGACACCCCACCCCAGAAGTCGCCGCTCTCTCCACCAGCAAATCTGAATCCCAGATCCGTTACTTGCCTTTCGGCCCAAAGTCTCTTTGAAAGGGACATTGGCGAACTGGAGGAGAGGGGTGGGATTCAGAGACCTGAGCTCCGGTTCGTGGCCTGCCGTTAATCCCGTGTGTCAAGGTGGGTACCTCACCCCCGTCCTCGGGTTTCGATCACCAGGAGGTTAGACGGCCTCTCAGATCCTTCCAGCCCCACAAGTCTAACCCACGGGGACCTCTCAGGCCAGCAAAGGGGTCGGTTTGTCCAGGGGCAGGAGACCGTCCAGAGGGAACTGCGGACGCCCTGCCGGCCCCTCCTTTGCTTACCCGGCGGGCTGAGGAGGACGCCGGACAACATTCGGAGAAATGGTTTGGGCCGGTCTGAGACTGCCCCCCTGCCCCGCAGCGCCGCTCCCCTCCCCTGGCTCACCTGCACAAACCCCACCGCCACCACGCGGGACCCCAACAGGGAGAGCCGTGCCCCCTCGGGGGCTCCGTGCGTTCTTCTAGGCTGTTAAACTTGACCGGATAATTAGCCAAACAGGGGACGGGATGAGCAAGAGCAGGGCCTAGCCACCAAGGCCGGAAGGGCAAAGGGAGCTTCTGCTGGCTGGCTCACCCAGGCAGCTCCGTGGGGCCCCATCTTTACTCACTAGAGGACAAAGCTTTCCGGAGTCCCCATCCCTGGTGATGTTTCCAGCAGCTTCTGCACAGAAGACCTAGTCTCCTTCTGTTCCCTGAAATGAGGGAGATGAAATCCAAGAGAGGGGGTGATGTACGCCCATTGGCACGGGCATTAGCGGCAGACCAAGAACCAGAGCTCAGGTCTCCAAGTTCTACTCCCCCTCCAATCTGCAGTGTCCCTTTCAAAGAGACGTTGGGCCAAAAGGCAAGTAACAGTTTTGGAATTCAAATTTCCCGGATCTAAGGTCCACTCCTGCTCTGCCTCAACACCTAAGTTTCATTCGTTTATTCAACGAATAATTATCAAGCACCCCCTAAGTTTCAGGTACTGTTCCAGGCTAAGAGAGCTCCGGGGAAGGCGGCAAATAAAACCCTCATCCTAACAGCCTTCATCCAGGAGAAGACAGGCAATAAGGAACAGCAACCAGACAACAGTGTGTGGCATAGTCCGTGGTGGTGCGTGATAGGGAGAAAAGTAAAGAAAAAATAGGGGGGAAGCCAGTGGGGAGAGGGTGCAGCTTCCAGCCAGCGTGATCAGGGAATCGCCAGTGTCCCTATGTGCAAGGGGGACTACCGATGGCATCCACTTCGCAGGATTGTAAGCTCTCAGCAAGCGAAGCCACACGAAAGGCCGAGCAGAGTGACCCCACAGACTAAATATTAAATAAATGTTGGCCGCCGTCGCTATTGTCTGACTACTAACACTTAATGGTGATGGGAAGAGTCTCTACCTTCCGGAGTTGTAGCGAAGACTGTGTTAGAGTTACTGCACGGGAAGCACTTTAAACAGTACCTGCCACATAGTCAAAGGCTTAATAAAGGGACCAGTAAAGGGACCACTGGGAGCGATACTGAGTGAAGCCGCAGGAATTTTTGTTTAGTTTTCCGTCAAACCTCCAGTAGGTAGGACGACCCCTGGAGCACACTGGGTATTTAGTTTACATTTATGGCATGAATAGATTGAAGGTTTACTACAGTGTGTATCATCAGTCCAGGTCCCAATGTGAAACAAAAGACAATCAAATTGAAATCACGTGGGTTTAATAGAAAGGCTGCTGACAGCTGTGCGAGGCAGAGCAGAGGGAAATAACATGGGGTGCTGCGGCACCTCGAGGCTCGTCACAGCGCAGTTCCGTTATTACGTCACTACCCTGGGCTAGAAGAGACAAGTCAGCAGCTGTAACACCCAGGAGAGAAGGTGTGGAGAAGTCCATCCAGCAGGAGTCAACTCGGTCTAGGGACAGGGTTGACCCCCAGGGGCCTTTCAGAGAGGAAATTGGGGGAATCAGTATCCCAGCTCACTTCCCTTCCGCCTTCTGACCTTCTGTGGGGGGCGCCCCAGTCGCCAGGCCAACGGGAAACCAGAGGCCACGAGGACTCATTGATGCGTTAGCCTCTGGGGCAGAAAGCAGAGTGCGGAAGGGTAGAGAGTGAACCTATAAGGATAAACAGAGACCCTCCCGCACGACTTGCTGTGTATCCCCTGGCTAAACCTCCACAGTAATTTTATGAAGCAGAAACATTCGTCTTTCCTACCGTAGCTGAAGAGATGACAGTTCAGAGAGATTAAGTAACCTGCCTAGAAATGCACAGCTGCTGAATGAGGGGGGCAGGACCTCTCACCCCAAAGCCCACATCCTTAATCATTACCCCATCTCTAGTATCCTTCGCTTGAAGGGATCCAGGGAAGAGGAAGTCGACAGCTTTGAAGCCCTCCCGGTGACCAGTGTCCTCATCACCTTCTCTGTACCCAAATACTCGCTTTTGCAAGTCTACCTGCAACCAGGACTCAATGGCCTCTCCCAAACACATTTTCTCTCTTAATCATGCTGAAGTTCCTTACATCCCCTCAGCCATTCTGGAGACAAAGGACATGAAGGAGGAAAACAAATCCCCATCATCAGAGTTCAGAAGGCCAAGGTCACACGGTTCACTCTCCCACCCAACGCCTACACCCCTGAGACGGTTTGCCGAGCTTTGCTGCCATGCCTAGGGGATGAGGGACCCCAGGCCCCTGCCAAGCCCCCTCAAACTGGGCAACTGTGACCATGAACTCTGAGGTGACCTCTGGATTCTCCTTCTGCCTTCTGGAACTCCACAGCGCAGATCGCATGGTTCTTTCATAGGGGGGTCTTTTCATGGGAAATGGTGATGGCTTTTCACACCTCGAGTCCCCTCTCCACCTGACCTTACTACTTGATTACTTTTCCTCTTAAAGAGTGTCTCTCGGAACTGGGCACACTAATTCTGGAACCATGCTCCTCCCTTTTTACAGATCTGAAGGATCCAAAGAAGTTAACAAGACTTCCCGAAAAGTCACTGGTACAGGCACACAGCACACGTCATACGCTCGGGCCACAGCCTGGACTAAGGGTGGCCACGGAGTCCCCCACCTCGCCTCCTCTACCCCCCACCCTCAGCAGCTTCCGCATCTCATCTGCTCCTCTCTGCACATGGGGGGGTGGGGAGATGTTCCCCGGGGCCCCCACGAGAGACAGCGCAGCGGGAGCCCGGAGAGTTCTATTTACAGCAGCCTCGTTTGCACAAGCGGGGGGTCTGGACAGCCAGCTGGACGCGTCCAGGATGTGAAGCTCTGGGAGATGCCAGATTGTTATCACTGTCAGATACAATTTCCTGCCACTGCCTCTGCCCCTCCGCCAGGCCCGTGGGTGGCGTCCATCTGTTTATGGGCAGGGCGAGGTCCCGGGCGCGTATTTTTAGACAGAGCCTTTGTGGAGCGGAGTGACTTCCCGCCAGAGCCCCGCTTGTCAGCACCCTCCCACTTCTCTTCTTCATTTATTTGTTGTAAAATTCTAATAATATATAAAACACCAAGCAGGGCCTGAGGTTCCTCGGAATGGGGGGCAGGGGGCTGACCTTTCTCCCCGCCTCCTCCTGCAAGGGCAGGTTTCCCTGTTTTGATTTGCTTCTGGTTTTTCGGTTTGTTTTGGTTTGGTTGTTTCTCTTTGGTTTTCTTCTGCCATTATTTTGAAAAAAGAATGATGTGCCACTCCTCGCACCCCCATTAAACAAATAAGCTTCCTCGGAGGACTTCCTGGGGCGCGGGAAACGGCTCTGCGTGCCTGTGACAGCTGAGTGTGGGGAGGGTAGGAAATGAGATGACAGGCAAGGGGAGTAAACACTGCTTCAGGGTTAGCATGCTGGGTCAGTAACCGGCTGCTGGGGGCCAGCCAATCCAAACATCCTTTTACAGAGGAGGAAACTGAGGTACAATGTCGGCAAGGGACATCACGGCTCGGAAAGCCATTCCGGAGGCCAAGGCCCCCAGAACACCACGTAACTCAGGTATCAGGAATCCCGGCTGCCTGCCCTGCAGGGCATGGGACAAGCCTGTGGGAATCTGGGCTGCTGATGTGACCCCAGATCAAAGGTCCTGGGAAAGGAGATGACCTCAGGACAAAAGAAGCTACAGGTGGCAACCCGGCCGCCTGTGTGTCAGAGCCTGAGCGTCACTGGGGGCAAGGGGGAGGAAGGACAGAAGGACAGAGCAAAGCAGCGCAGCACCTTTGGGGAGAAGGGCCTTAGGAAGGAGAGGGAGTAGGTGGGAGAAGCCAAGGCCGGTGGACACTCAAAGATCACCCTGCTCGTGGTGCTTCCTAAGTCACACTGTCGGGACGGAGGCACGCGCACGGTGCTTTCGACGGGACCCCGTGGGACTCTGGACTGGGTTACTAACCCAACGGCCTTGCGGAACTGATGTTGACTTTTATCATGAGAACCAAGCAGGGTGTACAACCGGTTTGTGTGAAGGTTAAATGGTTTCAGTTATGAAAGACCTGACTTCCATCAGGTGCATGTAAACGGGAAGGGAAAGCAGGAACGTGGGACATCAGGAGGACTGGACTCCGGCTCAGCACGGCCACCAACTCTCAGCAGCGGGTGGCGAAGTGATCGTGCCCTTCGGGCCTCAGTTTCCTCATTTAGAAAGTACAGGACCTGCTCTAAAGTTTTTTCAAACTCCTCTCCTTTAAAAAAAAAATGTCCCTCTTATCCAAGATCCAACAGCTAATTGGGGTTGGTGTGTGTATCTCCCAACTATCATTTAAGTTGCCTTTACTGTCTTCTACTACATTTCTCATTTTGAAATAAAAGTGGACCTGGAGTGTGGAGGAGTTGGGAGGTGTGCAGGCTCCAGGCCCAGAGAGGCTGGACTGGAAACCCACCTCCACCTTGCACCAGCTCTGTGGCCCTAGGCAAGTGTCCCCCTCCCTGCGCCGAGGTCTCCCCACTACAAACAGAGACAGTAATAGTACCTAACTCAAGAGGCAGTTCCGAGAGTTTAATGAGCGAATGCATCGAGTCCTGTAGCAGGCAGTAGAGGCTCAGTGTTAAAATATTTGCCTGCCGCCACGTAAGATCACCTCAGGTACCACCAAACTTCTGGAAACAATGACCTTGAGGGTGAGTTCTAACCCATTAACAGAAGCAGAGAAGGGAGAACAGCAGGAAGTGTGGAGTGTACAGACATGGGGTGGGACGAGCTCTGACTTGGGATGTACCAGTGGGCATTACCCTGGCTGCGTGTTGAGGATTGGGGGGCTGGGATATAAACTCCCAGAGTTCTTCGCTGGTCAGTCCCAGCATGCATCCTGCACGTCTTCAGACAGAGCCAGTGGACCTGCTGGCCCCTGCTGGACAGCTGGGCACTGGGCATGAGGGCAGCACACACCTCCGGGCATCCAGAGAAGTAGGAAGCAGGGCTCACCTGGGGATCAGGAGACTTGGGCTGAATGTCTGGCTTTGGAACATTGGTCAGGTGACCACAAACTAGCTCAAGCTTCTGTTGTCCATATGCCAACGAAGGGCATGGGATGACAACGTCTCTGAGGTTTCTACCACCAGACAGAGTACATCTCAGGGGCAGAGTCCAGCTCTAGAAAAGTTCACCCATATGTCTCTGAGGGACCGCGGGTGCATTTCTGAGCAGGTCAGGTAAGCTTGAGCACATGTGATAAAACAAGTGCATGAGACGCCCTTCTGCATTTCTCCAGGTTCCCTTCTGCTTGGATCCAGGTCCTTGTCCTGTGGCTGGAGCTAAGGAGAAGTCACCTGGGCATTTTCCAGGGACCCGTTGAGTCACTGGTCCTTGGCCCTCTTCCAGAGCACAAGAGGAAGAGCGGTAGCCATTTCCCCTGAGAAGGCCACCAAATGGACCACCACCCAAGCCGGGGTTGCTCCCCCTAGCTGCATGGCCTCACACAGTAGTGATGCGTATTAAAAGACAGATTCTAGGACCCACGTTGTACTCAGGATTTCTAATGCCAAGACCTGGGAGTCTGTATTTTAACAGCTTCGCTTAGGTGTTCCTGACACAGGGTCCTGTCTAACAACTCTAGTCCCTAAGGATATGAAAGTGTCTCCATTGGAAGGTGCAGACCGCTGGTTGAGTATGGCTCGGCCATCCATCACCCAGCCCGAGAGCCCCCTGCACCAGGGCCCTTACACACTCTGAGGGCCAGGCAGACACCAACACAGCCCACCTGTCCCTCTCGGAAGCATGCAATACGCATGGAAGAGATGAGAGAGTCACTAAAATCCAACTCCGTGTCAGAGACATAATGACAAATGGTTACATCTGATGGGCCATTAGGGAGAGCAGTGTCGTCAGGAGCCAGAAGGAGTGTGGCCTTTGGTTTGAAGCCCCACCCCACCACTCACCTACGGCGGACCCCTGTGGGCCTGCGGGTCCAATTTCTGTCAAATGGACCGAATAGTCACAGACTCAGGAAAATCGAATTAACTATTGCACCCGGCACAGAGCCTGGCAGAGAATAGACCCTTGGTGACCTCCAGCCCCTCCTTCTCGCCCTTGGAGTCTTCCCATGACCGTCTGTCGGCCAGGATGCCACGCAGACAAAACCCGTCTCCTATCAGGAGCTCCCGTCAACTCGGCTGTCAGAGATAATAACATATTCGTCTAGTCGTCTGAGAAACGGGGGTTTGGTTTTATTTCCCATCGTCAGGCTGCAAATAAGACGCTGTGCTCTGGAGATCCTGGGGCTATTTGTTTCGGCCCTTCAGAGAGTTCTGGATCCCTGGGAGTGGCATGTCCCGGAAGCAGAACGCCTTGCTTTCCCAGTGGGAGTGGGGTCCCCCCTCGAACAGAGGAGTCCAGCGTGGTCTGGGGCAAGGCCAGCACCTCCTCTCTGCGGACGAGCCAGGACAAATGGCTCTGTCATTCGCTGCTTCTCTTGTTAGCTGGGTCCACACCGTTTACACACTGCCTCCCGCGCAGCTTGACGGTGTCAGCATGGTGATGGAGATGACACCTGAGTGACCCTCTCCCTCACCTCCTCCAAACCGTGCACGACTACCGCCTTCTCGGTGAGGCCCAACCAGACCAGCCGAGGAAAACTACGACCCCCCGCTTCCCAGCACCCCCACCTTCCTTACCCTGCCCCGCGTCTTACGGGCCCCCTCTCTGACGTGCGGCGGCTGTGAGCACGCACCTGCAGACCTCCGTGCCCCGGGAGCACGGTGGGCCGAGGGCCGCGACTGCCCCCTCCCTGCGTCAGAGCTGAGACCTTCCACGGGCTGCTCCCGGCCGCTGACCGACCGCGTCAAGGGGACATGAGACTCCCCATGTCCGGCTTTGGCTTGAGGACACCCCGATGACATTGCCAAACCAGCATGCCTCCACCCAGCCTTCTCTCTCTCCTCACTCAGGGTCAGACCTGCGTGGGGGTCCCCCAAGCCTTCTCCAGCAGCCCCCGACTTTCCCTGACACAGGCCTGTCCTCTCGGCCACTCCTCGCCGCCTCAGGCCTGACTCGGCGTCCTCTTCTCAGGAGACCCGGACTAACACCCTGCAGCATTCGTCTCTGAACATGTCACACGCTTTGCTTGTTGTGTTTATTTACTCTCCATGGCCACCCAGAGGAGGCAGCATTCTTAACTGTTCTGCTCACGACTGATTAACTATCCCTGGCACCTAGAAGGTGGCACTTCATGAATAGTCATTAAGGAAATAACGTCCATTTTACAGACAGCACAATGAGGCTCAGAGAGGGTAAGTGACTTTCCCAAGTGGCTCAGCCGGCACGTGGTGAAGGTGGAGTTAGAACCCCGGCCTCCTGAGTCCGAAGCGCTGATCGTGTGCTGTCTTCCCTCACGGGCACCTCCGTCCTCCTTGCTTCGCCTCTCGCCACCTCTCTGTGCCCCAGTTCCCCCTGCTTCTGCCCGTGCAGGTCTTCCTCCTTGTCCGCCTCTTCCTCACTGTGTTACTTACCTTCCGTGGGCTCAGTGTCTGTGATGGTGTGTGATGTGTGCGCGGTGTGGGGAGTATGTGTGTGACTGGCGTGTGTGTGTATGTGTGTGTGTGTGTGTGTGTGTGTGTGAGACGGGCGTGTGTGTGTGTGTGTGTGTGTATGATGTGTGCAGTGTGTGTGATGGGCGCGCGTCTATGTGTGACGGGCGTGTGTGTGTGTGTGTGTGTGTGTGTATGATGTGTGCAGTGTGTGTGATGGGCACGCGTCTGTGTGTGACGGGCGTGTGTGTGTGTGTGTGTATGTGTGTGTGACGGGCGTGTGTGTGCCTGCGCGTGCCGGAGGCGGGCTGGTGTGTCCGTAATTCCCCGGGGAGGTGGGACTCGGGAAGGTGGGGGAGAGGACGTGGAGGGCAGCAGAGGCAGCCGTGAAGGTGCAGGAAAAGACGCTGAGAAGTGGAAGGACCGCACAAGGACGTGAGCAAAGAGGCTGTAGAGCAAATGCCACCAGCTGGGAGTTAAGCCGCGCACACCGGCTCTGTGACTTTGACTCGGTCCCTTAACCTCTGCGAACATCGGTTCTGTCACTGGGTTGTCACCTCCACTTCGGGAATCCCAGCTCAACGTTCTGCACAGCAATAAAGACCAAAGGAAGCGGCGGGGAGAGCGCTCTGCAGGCGGAAGCAGGCACGAGCGCGCTCACGGACGGACGGACGGCGGGCACCGGGCACGAGGCGCGCGGCCAGGCCCCATCCGTGCGCTGAGAAAGAGGAAATACCTCCAGCTGGTGGCATGTGGGCCCCGTGTGGGAGCGGCGATGGAACTGGTGCCCAGGGACAGCCACGGAGTCCCCTTCCCAGCGTGTGGGATCCACCTCCCCACATCCGGGTCATCTGCACAAGGTCTTGTGTGCACACCTGGGCGGGGCCACGCATGGGGCTCTGGAGGATGGCAGGTGGGGAGTGGCGCCCGGGACAGGGGGACAGTGGGCTCGGTGTGGCCTGCGGGGAACGGCATTCGCACGTGGGACACTGTGCCAGGGCCACGATGGGCTGGAGCTGCGCTGGCACGGCCCTGCCAGAGCCCGCCCAGGCCTGAAACACGGGCCCTTGGGCCCTAAGGAGGGACGAGAAAGAGAATGTGGAGGCCTGGTGTCCTCTTCCAATCACGCAGTGATAAAATGCAAAGTGCCATGACAGCCTAGCCTCGTGCGCGCCGTCCTGCCCAGCCCGACATGTCAAAGGTCCCAGCTCACATCCTAAGGGACCGGCGCCACCTGGGAGCAGAAGCCTCGCGGTGTGGTAGAAAATGCTCGTTCTGGGACTTGATGACAGCTCCAAGAAGTGTCCACTGATGTCCGATGTCACGAGGGTCTCCCACCGCTCCAGGACTGGACAGCCAGGAGCCAGGGACATGGAATGAATGAAAACTCTGCCAGTGACTTACTGAGGGACACATAAAATGGACAAAGGACCACGTTCTCTCCCAAAGGAAGCATGGGAAGGGGCACCGGGATGACACTGATGCCCAGGCCACTGTCCATCCTACTCACCAGGTGTGCGGCCACACCCACGGTCCTCCTGCCCTGCGCGCAGGTGCAACTCCGTCGTTCTGCTGTGGAGGCTTGGCTTCCTCGGGGGTCTGGGTGAGGGGGGAAAGAGGGCTTGTGAGAGCACTTGGAGACAGAACCGCACTGTGCAGTCGGGTGTCTCAGCATCACCCGATTCTGGTGCCGTGGGGCTCCAAGGGACGTCTTCCAAGTTGGCGTCGGGGAGACATCTCAGGGTGGGCCGGGGGCCCCAGCCTGCCTTGAACACGGTGCTATGTGCCGCTAGTCACTCCCTCTTCCTGGGCGTCTTATGAGCACTGTATTTCTCTGAGTCTGAATTTCCTCACGGTAAGATGAGAAAGCGGCCAATAACGTGGGGTGTCTCTTGCAACTCAGGCATTCTGGGACCCCGCTCACATAGCCCAGGCAAAGGCAGGGATCTTCCCAGCTTGCACTGGTAGAAGAAGCACAAGACTGCAGGCAACCCAGAGGCCTGGCTCGGCTCTGACACCCTCTCCCGTGGGAGTCTCCAGGCCTCGGTTCCCTCTGTCCTCTGACCAAGGTCATGAGGCTTATGGCTGCCCATGCTCACTGTTAGCCCCAAAAGTCCAACATTCAACAGCACCAGCTCCCGAGTGGGGCGCCAGCCCAGCCCAGACGCATTTGCAGCAAAGAGCTCCGTTCTGCACATTCTCCTGTCCAGCAGCCTCGTGTCCATCTGCTCCAGGCTCCATTTACATCAGGGGTGAGACATGCAGGGACGAGACCAGCCCCACACCTGCCTGAGTGCTCTGTGCTCACCTGTCTGCGCTGCCTGCCCGGCGCTCACCCAGGCAGGGCCCGGCACAGCAAGGAGGTGAGGAATTCCCTTCTCCAGTCTTCCCCCTCACCAGCACACTCCTGCACAACCACAAAGCCTCTTTCTGCTCCTCTGTGTCTGCTCTGAGTGTGAAAACAGAAGAATTACTTCTGTGAATTTGGGGGCATGGGCAGTGGGGGAGGTGGCATGGAGCCCTCTGAGGAGAAAATCACGGGAACGCACATCGTCCCAGCAGTGGTCGATGAGGCCCAGACAGGAAGTCCCACCAGGTCCATGCTCTCTGCTCCCCACCGGGCCCTGCCTGGCCGGGCTGGGTGCCTGCACTTCCTGGATGGCAGCCAGGGTGTCCGAGCCAGACCAGGACCAGAGAAAGGGCAGCAGGGGGCTTGCGTTCCACTGAGTCATAAACTCACCAAATTCCACGTGTCCTTAGAACTCAGCCTCGTATAGGAACCTCCTCCATGGCGTCCCTCCCTGTCTGCTGGTTCTTGGGCCTCTGCTTGACCACGGCCATCGACAGGGTGCTCAGTACATCACCAGACAGCCTGCTTGAAGTCGGGACAGCTCTGGGCAACGAACAGCCCTCCACGGACGGGATCGAAACTGCCTGAGAAGGGCCCTCTGCAGTGCTAGAGGATAAAATGCCTGCCTGACCACTGCCTGCGTCCTGCCTCCTTTACCTCTGTGGTTAGGGCATGACTTGTGACCTGGGACACCCCTGCTCTGTCACTCCACTTAGCAGCTCTCCAGGAAGAAAGTACAACAAGAAATGACATCCCAGGAGCAGCCCAAGCTGCCCAGTGGCTCTGGCATTCTAATTCTGTGAATGATCAGGAAACACAGAAAGTTCAACTTACTGAACCTAAGAAATGGGCCCAGCACCCATCCCCATGCCCTTCGTGCCTTCCTGTCATCGTCTGGGTTTTACATCTCACTTCACATGGGGAAAGTCATCAAGGAGACGAGGTCATTAGGAAAAGCACTGACCAAGACAGACCAAGCTCTGGGCACTAGTCACCTCAGTCTGCCAAAATGGCAAATGAACTAAATAATGGTGTCACCATCGTGAAGTGAACACTGCCCCTCTGACCCTCTTGGACTCATGCCCAGTGACCATCCGTGGGCTTTGACTCAGGACACGAGGTCTAATAGATCCTCTTACCTTCTCTTGTGGGGAGGTGAGGGTCACTGAGCTCCTCCCTGTGAATTAAGGGTCATCCAATCTTTGTCATCTCATCTAGATGATGCCTGGGGGTTGGGAGTGGTCTCAGATCTCTCTGAGAAGGTCCTCATGTGCCCACAGAGCAAAGCTGGGTCCTGGGTGACATCCCAGGATCCCTGCACTGGGAAACGAGCCGCAAAGGGGACAGGCGGCATGCTCCTGGGAGGGCTCAGAAGGAGGACAGCCTCTATAGGTATCTTGGCGACCCGCTGGGGTGCATTATCGGCCTGCGTGGGTCAACATATGCCATGGTAAAGCAGACAGCAGGGACTGGCAAATCCAAAGCCCCGTAGCGACCTGGAGGCCAGCATGACCACAGCGCCATGCGCTCTCATCAAACTGTCGCAAGGGCATGGCTCACTGGATAGCGGTTTTATTTGCAGATCCTGGCTCCTGCTGGGCCCGCCTCCACCTTCCTGGGCTTTAAGTGCAAAACTGACTCAGGCCAAGGCAGTGTTTCTGTCTACACAGGCTGAACTCCATGCAGATATCCCCGTCCCAGCTCAACTCCCCAGGCCTTTCAGCCACTCCTAACCTGCCCTGCCACATAGACTGAGGGACCCACACCTTTTCTGAGGCCCCATCTTAAAAGGTGGAGAAGCAGGCTGGTCCCACATGACCTCGTGGCTGCCTTCCTATGATTACGACACACGTTCTCCAAGACCTTTCTGATAGGAACTGTCCTCCTCGCTGGCCTGTCACAGTGACATAAACCATGCCTTCCCTCTTCGATTTGTAAATGCAATTTGGGGAGCCACCTCTCCCCACATGCTCAGCCCTGTGTTTGGATCCTAGGCCTGACTCCACCTCCGTGACTCAGACCCAGCCAATCAAACCCACGGTGATGGCACGTGACCCAGGCCAGGCCAGAGAGACTCAAGACAAGGGCTTCTGGGTGAAACTGTTGCCAAGGGACTGTTGCCACAAGAGATGTTCAGCTGTCATTCCCTAGGCTGAGACCGTGGTCCATTTTTCCACCATGAAGAGGAGTTGCCCAGAGGAGGAAGAAGCCAGGGCAGGAGAAAGAAAAGGGCGAGAGGCGGATTCTCGGCGAGGCTGAGTGTCTGGATGCAGCCAGAGCTAAAGCAGCTCCGGCTCTGAGCTCCAGGTCTCTGGGCTGGAGGGAAGCAGGGCTGCTTCTCATCCCAGCATCCTTCCTGGCACCTCTGTGCTGCTTCACTACGCACAGCCAAGTGAGAACTCTACCCTTCCTTCCCAGCACGGAAGCAGTAAATGATCTGAGTCACCAACACCAGCCCCCAAGAGACTAGAGAAAAATGACAGCAAATAGATTTAAAGAATGAAACTTGGGAGTCTGGCAGATTTCTGTTGCTGTGACTCCATTGATAAGTCATCATGTGTATCGGGAGAGGAGATTTTTTTTTTGTCTATGGATACAGGTAATTTATAAATATACCATTCTAAAATATTTTCAATGTAATACAAAAAAAAAACAAAAACAAAAAAACTTGAAGTCCTGAAAACCCCCTTTAGTCCTACCTATCTAACCATCTCAATCCCACTGCCTTCTAGAGGTGACTTTAGTGCATATCTTTCCGGACTTTTCTCCTTGTACTGGTATAAATGCACACACACACACACACACACACACACACACATATGCAGGTAGGTTTATTTTTTCCCTCTCACACAAACAAGGTAGCAAAAATCATATCGTACTAGGTATTCACCACACCACTACTCAATCCTTGGCACATTGCAAATACTGCAAGAAAACATTTCCCAGCTCTACTTGCAATGAGGTTGGGAGCATGTGACTGAGTTAGGGCCAATGGAAGCATGAGCAGAAGTCACATGTCACTTCTGGTTCAAGACAGCTGTGACTGGGAATGCCTTCTGCACAGTATCTCTTCTTGCAACCGTTGCTAAAAGTACAGGATTCTGAGATTACAGGGTTCCAAAATGAAGGCAGCTGGGGTTCCAGGCCCCTACTTAGAAAAAAAAACGACCCAGGCCAGAAAGCCAACCGACCCACACTGAACGGCGACGTAAACAAGAAACAAACCTTGGTCACGCTGAGCTTCTGAGATGCGATGTTACTGAACAATCTATCGGTAACTTCCTAGACCACCCTAATACAAACAAAATCATACTCTACCTATTGCTCTGCACTTTTTCCTTCTTAACAGTGTGCCTATGCAACTCATTTATCTTCTCTTCCTCAAGATAACATAGAGCCATCGCAAGGGGCTGAAGTGACAGCACCAGACACGACTTCTCTGAATCTCCAGAAACCCTCTTCACTTCCTCTCCCACCGCTGTCCTTGCAGCACCAACTCATATCCAGGAGGAGGCCCGAAATGGGGGGGCTTTGTTATTCCACCTGGGAAACAGAAGATGCTCCAGTCCAAGAACACTTCCTTGTTTCCATATCTCTTATGCTGGACCATCACAGCATTAAAAATGCTACCATTAGCCATATCCCTCCATCCCTTGATCTGCACAGGGGATTAAGTCCAGGACCCCCCCCCCCCCCGAGACCTAAATCTGCAGATGCACAAGTCTCACATAAAACAGCATAATATTTTCATATAGCCCACACACTGCCTCCCATGTGCTTTAAATCACCTCTACATTACTTATAATACCTAACACAATGTAAACGCTACGTAAATAGTTGTTTCAGTGTATTATCTAAGAAATAATGACAAGAAAAAAGTCTGTACATGTTCAGCACAGACACGACCATCACAGGCCTCATGACATAGTACATGTCAGCAACAACACAACAATTTCTTTCCAAATATTTTTTAAATTACATTTCACATACCATAGTATAACCGTTTCAGGTGTACAGCACAGAGATGGGTCATTTATATAACTTACTACATCCTCATTGTGATACATCTGGTGCCCTGTGACACCACACACAGTTATTACAGCATTAGTGACTATGTCCTGTGCTGCATTTTACATCCCCGTGACTATTCTGTGACCATGAATTTGTACTTCTTGATTTTCTTCCCTTTTTACCCACCCCTCCAGCTCTCCTCTCATCACCCCAACAAATCCAGTGCTCATCTGACACCAGAGTTACTGCAACCTGATTGACTATATTCCCATGTTATACTCTATATCCCATAATTATTGCCTTGTAACAATCAAACTAAATTTCTCCACCCACTCCCCTTATTTTACCCACTCTCCCACCCCTCCTCCCATCTCAAAGCAGTCCCTCTAATGTCGTTTGTAGTACTGGTTTGGTGGTGATAACGCCTTTAGCTTTTTCTTGTCTGAGAAGCTCTTTATCTGTCCTTCAATTCTGAATGCTAGCCTTGCTGGGTACATTAATCTTGGTTGTAGTCCTTGGTTTTCATCACGTTGAGTATTTTCTGCCAGTCCCTCCTGGCCTGTAAAGCTTCTAATGAGAAATCAGCTGAGAGTCGAATGAGTGCCCCTTTATAAGTTATTACTTGCATTTCTCTTGCTGCTTTTAGAATTTTCTCTTTGTCTTTAACTTGTCATTTTAATCATGATCTATCTCGGTGTGTTTCTATTTGGATTCATCCTGTTTGGGACTCTCTGTGTTTCCTGGGCTTGTATGTCTATTTCCTTCATCAGGTTAGGAGATTTTTCAGTCATTATTTCTTCAAATAAGGTCTCTTTCCCTTCTGGGACTCCTATCATGCAAATGTTGCTACACTTAATGTTGTGCCAGAGGAATCTCAAACCATTCTCATTTTTTGGGATTCTTTTTTCTGTTTGTTGTTCTGACTGGGTGTTTCCTTGTGGCTTTTCTTGCAACTCACTGCTTTGTGCTTCTGCTCATCTAGTTTGGTGTCTCCTTTTATTCCATTTGTCATTTATTGTCATCTTTATCTCTGTCTGGTCCTTTGTAATGATTTGTATGTCTTCCTTTATGCTTGCTATATCTCTGTTGAAATTATTATTAAGTTCCCTGAGCATTTTTATAATCGTTGTTTTGAGCTCTTTCTCTGATGGGTTGTTTGTCACCATCTCTTTCACTTTGATTTCCTGTTGTCCAAATTTATTTTGAGCTCCCTTTCTCCGGCTTCTCATTCTGGCAGCCTCTCTGTTTGTAGATATTCTGCTCCTTAATCCAACACTCACTGCTGCAGTTCCTTCCGGGCTCACTGCTAATGCCGAGAGGAGGTGGGGGGCGGGGGCAGAGGTCTGGAAGGGTGGGTGGGTGGGTGGGTGGGGGATGGCAACCAGGGTTTACTCCGTTGTTTCCCTCCTGGAGCCGAGGGCTTCAGGGGCAGTGCCAGCTTACCCCTTTGTCTTCTCGGTTTGCCGCAAGGTCTCTGACCTGGGCCTTGGGATCAGCATACAGCTGATCGGACTGGTGGACTGGTTGTGGGCAGAGACGTGCACCTGAATCGTCTCCACATCTCCTTCCCAAGTGGGAGAGAAATGGAGCCGGGGCTCCTTACCGCACCCCCATCTCTGCCCCTTCTCCCTGGAATGAGGTCAGACTGCTGCTCGCAGCACCCACACAGCACAGATGCCTGCATCCCCTGGGGTCAAAGCAAGGTCCAGTTGTAGTGTCTCACAGTCCAGGCCTCTGGGCCTCTTTTCTCTGTCCTGCACTCATCCCTTCCTTCCTCCTCAATTTGCCCCTTTGCCCACCTGTAGTTGCTTAGATGTGACACATAGGTCTCTTAGCTGTGCTTGTGCATGGAATAGGGGGTCCTTCATTGAATTACAGATGCTCCGATTGTTGTAACCTCCAGGAGAGTTTTAAAGGGTCGCCTCTCACCCCGCCATGTCTTCCTCCTCTTTCCAAGTATTTTCAATTGCGGTTGGTTGAATCCACAAGTGTAGAACCTGTAGATACCGAGGGCTGACTGTAGTTGTTCAGGTCTGGAGGCTTTCAGATTTCCTACAAATGCTCCCAGAAACATAACGCTCTAACCTTCAACTAGGTAAGAGGGGATTCGGGCTCTAAGCTGAGAATTCGACGGTAACAGGACTTGGGATGGAGAATAAGAACACCGAGATAAGGAGAGAGGTAAAAGAAAAAACACTGATGAAGTTCATTGATTCTTCACAGTTCTGCTTTGCTTTTTAGCACGATTTTGGTTTGTGTTTTCCAATAGAACTCTAGTGTTTGTTACAGTCCGTTGTTTTCTAATTCTTGGAAAAGTGGTCACCCACATAGAAACCTCTGACAATACGCCATCAGCCAGAGTGTCCAAGCAATCAGAAGGCCCCAGGGAAGTTCAGCTGGAAGCATAATGATAATGAATCCTGTCCATATTGTTTATGACTTAACAACTGGTTTATTATGTAGGATGTTCTGGGTCACTCCTGGGAAACTGTTTAAACAGATCATCTGCAGTCAAATGACCTAATAGAACAAGTGTTGTCAGGTTCTTGGAAGACAATCATGATTTAAAGCTATTCATAGATTCTTAGAATTAAAAGAGTATTTTCAGTACCTGCTAAGAAGATCCTCTTATTTCAGTACTGTGTGAAGTGGGGCCTTGAGAAGTTAAGGAGCTTGCCCAAGGTCAAAATCTGCATTCCTCACACATACCTTTACCATGAAAGGGCTGATGTCATTTTCACCCCACTGACATCCCCCCGGGGTTATGGAAAGAACACCAGAACATGAGCCCCAAGACTAGTGTAGGTCTTTCTAGTGTAGGCTCTGACTCTCAGCAGTTTGTGACCTGGGTCAAGGGGCTTACCCTTTCTGAACTAGGTCCACTGCAAAGCTCTTAGCAGCCTGTCAGTGATACAGTTCCCTTCGGAGGAAAATGGTTTCATGCAGCCAGTCATTTCTGCAAAAATTGCTATAGCTTATGCTTCAAGTGTTGAGCAAAACCAACCCTGCCACCTCATCAAAACTCTCCTGGCCAGGGCGAGGGGAGCAGTTAAAAGTAACCACAAATCAGCTGAGCATGGGAAAGACCAATGGCCTCAGAGATGGAACCAGATGAAACCTCCCCCGTACCAGCAGCTCTCTTTCGGGATGCTTAAACGCTGGGCTTTTTGAACTCACTCAGGTATCTCTCCAGCATCTCTCTCCCCTCCCTCCTTCCTAGGAGACCAGTTTTCTTCAAGTCTCTGCCCTCTCTCACTTACCCTGTTTGCCTTCAGATATGGGTTTGAAAACAGTAACCCAATCATGGCAGTCTCGTCTCTCTGACCTGTATTTAGTTCAAGAGCCCAGATTTAAGCCAATCAGCACATGGCATTCCCTTAACAACTGTTATTTGTCCAGAAATGAGCACATGACTTAAGTTAGACCGTCGGGCAGAAGGGAAGACCGTTTATTCCACGCCGGGGAAGCATTTTTATTCCATGTTGTTTCTATCGGCCTGTATGTGAAATACAAGCACATACTGCCCAGACTGCTGCTGGCAGCCATCTGGAAGCCACAGGGAAGATGGCCTGAGCTAAGCTCAACCCACAGAGGGGGAAAGAGCTGAGCAAACTACAAAGAAAAGGATCCAGATGAGCATGTCTTGCCTGGAGTCCATCCTGCCTCTAGACTTTCTCTCTGTGAGACTTTAAATGTCTATTCCTTAAACGAGCGAGACTCTTTGTTTCCTGCCATTAGAAACATCCTAACCAATGGATGAGGTCAAGTAAAATACATAGAGAAGAAGACAAGTCTCTGAAACATGGTGCGTCCTAACTGAGGTTGACAGACTGCTCTAGGGCCATACCTCACCATCCTGGAAGCACAGGGTCCCCCATGCCATACTGCTGGAGAGAGAACATTCCCTGATCTTCCACATTCCTTTGGATCTCTGAAACAAACACCAGGAACTAAAATTTGACCTAGTGTGCCCCCTCTTCCAACCGTAAAGGACCTTGGCCATCACAGTCTCCAGTTCTCAGTTTCCATTTATAAAATGAAGTTGATGATATTTCTACAGATGACTTCCATAGTCCATCTAATAAATCTGTGGGCCATTTCTAAAACCTCATCCATTTCTCTTCTGTCCATCCTCTCCCTGCTCCTCTGACCGTCTCTACCAAGTGCGAGGTCAGGTTGGGAGGGAAGGGGTGGGACAAAAAGGAGCCACCACCTGAACAGGTGTGCTTTTGCTCTGTAGACTTCCAGAGCCTCTGAGACACAAGAAAATGCATTAAGATGGAAGTGCGTCACCCCTCCGCCTCCGGCCCACTGCCCAGCAACACCTTGCTGAATGGGCCAAGGGTCCCAGTCCTTACTGTGTGTCCTCTGCCAGCACTTCTGGCCTCTAGAGCACCACGCATTCCATTCCAGGGCCGAGCGCGGTGCTGGAATGCAGCAGGTGACTTCTGCTCCTTCCCTGAGAACGTCGGCCCGGCGCAGACTGGGCCAGGTTCTGAGGATGGGACTCCCCTAGGTGGGAGGGGCGCACCAAATTGCACTCCGTTCGACTCCTGCTTCCTTCCCCCATAAACACTCCAGCCAGGGGCTCCTGGGTAACAGCAAACACAGAAGGCAGCCTTGTAGGGAATAAGAGACCCAACGAAACGGAACCTGAGAGGTTCACGCAAGCCCCCTCCTCCTCATCAGCAGGGACGCAGGAGGCAGTCACTTTGCTCTGACCTCCAGGACTGTCTGCAAGCTATTTTCCCATCCCCTTGGGACAAGATATGACAGCAATCAGATGCTCTATGGGAAAAACAAGGAGGTTGGAACAGAGAATCACCGAAGTCACTTCAGACCACATATTCTTGCTTATAACACCTCCTAGGAAGGAATTCATGAGACTCCTGGAACTTACCATGTGAGCCAAGCAGCTTCTCGCTGGCCTCCGTGTCCTCACTGTTCCATGGAGCTCTCCCTGTCTCCCAAGGCCTACCCAGAATCAGAGAGGTGAGCGTGGGACATGAAGCATAATCACAGTCTCGTTTTCACACTTCAATAGTAGGGGAACGTTTTCTTCTCTCTGTCTCTGCCCGCCGCCCCCCGTCTCTGCTCCCTCCCTCTCTCTCCCCTGCTCCCTCCAGGAAGCATGGAAAGGTAGTGACTTGCCCCCTGGTCTTCCCTCCATGTTTTGTTCCAGTCTCCACATTGTTTCCACAGGTCCCCTCCATCGGAAAGACAACTCGGGTCTCCAGAACTGCCCCCCCTGCGAGGTCCACGCCGACGCTCTGGGGGGGGTGTCTTTCACACGGAGCTTTCCTCCCACCAGCTCTCCCGCCCCTGGAGCAGCTGTGCGGGTATGAGCACCAGACATGAGCGGTTCAGCTGCGGGTCACAGCAGGCCCCGCACGCACCGTGTGGGCCGTGTGGGTTCCCTGGCAGGCCTTCCTGCCCCCATCAAGGATTGGGGTACACAGCAGCCAGCTCCACCTGGCTCCTGATCCACCCTGGAACGCAGGGCAAGAGGGGGCCAATGGCCGACAGGGCTAAGGAAAGCGCCTGCTCCTCTTCCCATTCCACGCCTTTTTCTCTTTTCAGCTTAGCAGGCTAAGTAAAGTTCAAGTCAGGGGCAGGGGAAGGGGGTTGCTCATGGAGTTCACATTTCAGACACAGGAGTTGGGAGGCGATTTCTGGGTCTCTGTTTAAAGGTGTCATACAGGATAGTTTCTCATGTCCCCGTGTGATGAGTACCTACCGTGTGTCAGGCTCTGGATTGAGGACCAGAAGAGCCCAGGACAGGACCTACAAAGCCCAGAGTGAGGGGACAGATATACTAATGATGACAAAACTGCCAACAGTGATAGGTGATACGTGCAAAAGGCCGTGAGAGCCCTGAGAGAGGTGACAGCAGCCATGAACAGTTCCGTGGTGTGCGCCTTTCCAAGGCAGAATGATTAGGAAGGAATGCCATCAAGCATCTGGAAGCAGAACCAGCTTATGTGTCAGACCCGACTTCTAAAGCAGTCCTGCACCTTGCCCTGACAGGGATCGAGCTTCACCTCCTGTCTCTGTGAGTGGAGGCCCTGGAGCCGTGCAGGACACATGGCTGGAGGGACCTGACACAGCAGCCCTGTCTGATGCAGGCTGGCTTGATGGTCTTCATTCATCTACTCAGTCATTGATTAAACAAACACCTATTATGTGCCGGGTTTGGCAACTGCCTATTTCATCTGTTTGATTGTAGCTCCATCAGTCTGCAATTTCAGACCATTGTTCTATCCCCAGCCTAGCCCAGGGCTCAGCACACACAGGTTCTCAGCGAATGTTTGTTGAATGAATGACAGAAATGATGCCACAGAGATGGAGACTTAGGGTCGTGCTGGAAAACTTGTGATACAGGCAGTAGTTGTCTCTGACTGTCTTCTACCCTCCCTAACTGTGCCATAACCAAACGAAAACCCAGGCACGGCGTGGACGTGGAAAAGGAAAATGGGATGGAATATTTTTAACTGGAAATTTTATGAGGGGGAAAAATTACTATGACCTAACATCATAGTGCATACCTAATCCTCTTCTTTCTCCCTGGATTCCACACCTGTCTCTGTGCCCAGGCTACCCCAGGGCCCATCGTCACCCATTCTTGCCAAATTTAAAAAAATAAAATAAAAGTTCGGTGATGCTCACCCATACAGGTAAGGGATAATCTCACGAAGTGATGGCTGCATCTCATTAGAGGGCTATGAAATTAAATGTCGATTTAGCCAACGTTTCGTGGATGAAGGTCCCATACCACACACCATGAAATCAAAGCTGAAGAAGACCTCTTTGCAGAGATAAATGATACAAAAACACGAAGCCAGATGTCGTAAGGCTAAGAAACCTACAGAGGAACGTTGGGAACTTAAAGGAGGGAACATAGGGAGAATCCAGGAGTCTCACGGGGCCAGAGGCACTGAGATGCCTCTTGCTGCTGTTTGTGTAGGCATAGACCTGGGTGGGTGAGGCCTTCCCGGCGGAGGCACTGTCGCCCAGAATACGCACACGGGACCAGGACAAGATGTCAGCAACAAGGACGACAGTAGCTGATACTCATTGAGCTCTTACTGTATGTAATCCTCACAACTGGGGAAAGAGGTAATGTCCCTCCTCCCACTTACAGATGGAAGAAACTGAAGCCTGGAGAAGTTAAATACCTTGCCCAAGCCTGCACCTCCTTTAAGTGACAAAGCTAGAACTTAAATTCAGATTACGTGAACTGCCGCGTCATACTGCACAGTGACGATTGGTTTAGGCTGCATTTCTCAAACTATGTTGCAGGGAATACTAGTCTTGTGAAATGCCAGCTCCCTCACCCTCCTGCAACAAAAACATAATAATAATTCTGTACTGGTCAAATAAGCTTAAATCCTCTAGACTCTCCTGTCCACCCTCTGGGCGAATTGCCCACTCGATGGTTATATATTAAAAGTTGTGATAACGCCTATCATGAAGAAACATGCTTGAGTATCCAACCAACGCATTGACCCAGAAAACTGTATTTGTGAAGCATTTAGGGACGACCCAAGGCACAGAGATCTGTAGAAAACGTCTGGGAAGGACTGCCTTAGGCGATGACTCCCCTCACTCCCTTCCTTTCCTGAGGGGGGACTTTCTAGGCGGGATAATAATAGCTTCTCTTCACATAATGCAAGGGCTCTTCCAAGTGCTTGAACACATCGCACCTCTTACAGTACTGGAAGCTTTCAAACTACATTTCAAAGGCCTTTTTTTCACCTACGAAGCCGAACCCTGAGCGATTGCAGTTATGTGGGTATATCTCCGAAAGCTAACACCCATGTCTATCTCTTTTTCAGATCAGAAGGGTGAAATAGTCTACTACTTAAGAAAAGACAGAGAAATTCTTTTCTCCCAGCAGATGTTATCAGTTTCTAGGAATTACTTGAAATGTGCTCGTGATAGTAAATGTCAAAGATTAACACTTCTCAACTCCCTGAAGAGGTCCCCTCCCAGACATTATCCTGATACAAACTACTTTCTGTTAAGGATTATGTTACAAGGGACGCCATTTAAATGAAAACGTTTTAAAAGAAAATGAGAATTTTTTGGAATAGCACATTTTCATGACTAAATGACTTCTCTTACAAGAAATGTTTGCTTTCAAAAACGGAGTTTTGCTTAACTCAAAAGCTCTGTAACGCTGGTTTTGGGCTGCGAGGGGACTCTTTGGGGAGCTGAGGGATATTGCTTTTATCCCTCACATCACCTCTCAGAGGCAACTGCCCTCTCTGGCTATCGGGGTTGTTCTGATCGCTTGTCTGCTATGTCTCCTGAATCCCTGGAAGCGTGGACACTGACATTTGACCTGGTGTGAATCCTGGCTCATCACTCACTCACTGGATAGCATTTCTTACGTTCACTTTATTTCAGTTTCTTTACCACTAATTACACAATGACGCTGTGTAACAGCACCGTGTTGTCACAGGGACAAAGCTGGAACGGACACAAAGCACCCAGCAGCCTGCCTGACACACAGCAGGCTCCGCTACGTGGGCCACGGAGGTCCGCGTTTGGAAAAGAGGGTGAAGGCTCGTCTCCCTCCCCATAGAAACCCAACAGGGGACTTGGGAAGACCCTGGCTCACTACCCACCCACATCGCTCTAGCACTGAGTCCCACTCATTCCCCGGGGACAGCTGTTCTGGGCCACATCCACGGGCACCCAGCCCTGGGGAAGGGAGGCACAGGGAGCCCTCATTGCCCCTCCTATGCAGCCGTGGCCACAAAACCACGCAGGCAAATGGGGAACTGAGAGAGGTTTAGTGGATTGAGGTGGGGGCAGGAGGCCAGGAAGCCAGCATGTTCTCAGCCCAAACGCCAAGTGCAGCAGCTTGAATGAAAACCACCCTAACCCTCAAGGTCCAGAGGTCACCATCTGGAAATGGAAAACCGCCACCAAGAAGTCGTTGTGGGCCGCAGGCTAGAAGCTGGACTGCGTGAGGCCAGGCTTGGGCTCTCCCTTGAGCTGCCCCCATTTCCAGTCCTTAAAAGGATGAAAGGCTTTGGGTCCCAACTTGTGACCGTGGACGCGCTGGCAGTGAGGCATGGGTGGCTGTGGCAAGTGCGGCAGCGCCTCAATGCCCCTCCTCAGTAACTTCACCCCAAGCCCGTCAGTGCCGTCTTGTTCCCCCCGGCTCCCCCTCCAAAGGCCGGCAGCTCAGGGCAAGGCGGGCAGATCAGGAAGCGCCCGCATCTGCCATGGACCCCTTCACCCCTCCACCCTCCCCACTGCCTCCCTGGGCCTAGGAGGGCAGTCCTCCTCCCTGCTCTGCAATCCTCTGGGAATTGTCCGTGGTCTCAGGGGCCACCTGCAGCCAGAGCTTCTGCCTGGCCTGCAGGGCCCCCCATGGTCCCTGAGCCCAGTCAACCCAGGCCCCAGCCAGCGAGCTGCAAGGCCTGGCGCAGCAGACACGAGGACAATGGGTCTGCGGGGCTGAAAGCATTCCAGCCTCCCACATTCAGTAGGAAGGGGTGTGTGGTGGGGAGGAAAGGTCACTCATGCTGATGGTTTTTGTTTTCCCAAGCCAGCATTCCTCACAAACAGCTGTGTTTATACAAAACTGGAGAAGCGAGAGAGAGGGACAGAAAGGACAGTGTCTTAGGGATGACATCATTCTGTCGTGTGGGGTTCGCCTCCCCCACTGTCGGCAGGGGTGGGGGAGGGCAGGGTGTCTCCGTGCGTGTGTTTATTAGCTGGATAATTTTCCTGCTCTACACGCTGCTCCCTCCCCACTCACTGCAGAGCATCCTCACACATTTAGCAGAACCCTGGTTTCCCCAGCCCAGCACCATCTGAAGCAGGCTGGATTTGGGGGCTCACGTTCCTCTTTCAAATCTTTAAAAAAAAAAAAACCCTTCACTGAAGAAAAGCCTGACAGGAGGCAGAGTCATTAAAGTGAATTAAAATGCCTCCAAGGAGAGATTAGCCCCCAAAGCCAGATCAGACAAAGGCCCCTTTCACGCAGACTCAGGCCAGCCAAGCAGAGATTAAGGGACAAATTCTCAGAACCTAGAAGCTCTGGCTGTGGGGTAGACAGGCTAATACAGCCTCCTCTGACTAGACCTTAAGAACTCAGCTTCTGCTTAAGTTGTACTTGACTTCGTAAGACTCAGACCACAAGAGAGGCATCCCCTCCGGTCCCTAATGCAGCCCAGATGCACGAGGCCCTCACCTGCTCTTCACTGGGCCAGAGGAGGAAACGTGATCGCTCCCCAGTCTCCGGCCTCGGCATCTCAGGTAGGAAGTCCTTTCACCAGCAGTCTAAGCACAGCTCTTTCTGAGCCTCAGCACCTCATCTGCAACTCTGATTGAGCACCTATTTTGTGCCCAACGGCATCACATGGTATGGGTGCAAAGAGGTGGCCAAAATAGGTTCCCTGCTGTCAAGGCAACTATTGTTTGTTTGAGAAAGACGGATATAGTGAGTGCAACTCAATATTATGTGGACCACATGAGGGATGTCTGTAAAAATGCAGGATGGGCATCAAAGTCAGTCAGTTCTACAGCTGGAAGGCTCAGGAGAATTTCTTAGTGAAGGTGACATGTGAGCCACATCTTGAAAGAGGAGTAGACGTTTACTAGGTAAACTTGTGCTGGGGCTAGAGGCATAGGGAGGAGGGAGAACAATCCAGACAGGGCATGTAGCAAGGTCAAAGGCAAGGAGCTATCAGAGAACGTTGCCCTGAGTAGCCTCGAACGGGTTTTCCCTAGAGGAGCAGAGCATCTGAGCAGCAGTGTTGCAAGACACTAAGTGAGAGGCAGACGGGGTTGGATTATAAAGGGCCTTGTGTGTCCATCTGAGGAGCTGGAAGAAATGTAGTCTCCGAACTTCAGAGCCGCTGCAGGGTTCTCTGCAAGGGACCTTCCATAGGCAGAGCGCTCTGGGAGGTGTTGAAGGGTAGAGGCAGGGAGACCAGTTAAAAAATTATTTCAAGAGCCCCGAGAAGATTCAGTGAGGATTTGATGGGCCATGGTGGCAACACTTGGGTCGAAGAGAGGGCCCGTGTTTATATATGGGACATATTAAAGAGAGAAAACAGCAGAAGTAACTGGCCTTCATCGAATGTGAGGGGCGAGGGGAATGGAGCCATCTAAGGCTTGGTGGCTGGAAGATGTAGCACCAGTCTCCAAAACAGGGGTTTCAAGGAAAGAAGGCTGTTGGGAAGCACCCACCTGTCACCTCTCGAGGGCCCTCTCGAGCCTCTCAGCCCCCCTCTGACTATCAGCCGCCATTTCTGGGCAGATACATCTGGGCTCCGCCTCACCATGTCCCCTGGTGCTCCTTCCACCAGGGTTCCGCTGGCCTGCAGGGGACCGCCCGCCCGAGGGAACCACAGGGCACTCACGTGTGGTGCAGGAGAGTTAACGCCCAGTGGGCGCCCAGAAGATGGGGTTGAAGGAAAAAGCCTCCCCTTCCTCAGAAGATCCCACAGGCCGGGTTACCCAGCGGCCCTTGGCCAACTCACAGTCCCTCCTTCTACTGGACCGCCCTCCTTCCTGTCTCCTCCTCTTTGGGGTTATTTTCCCAAATAAACGATGCACACATGTGATAGATAATTTTATATGTCAACGTGGGGCCGCAGTACCCACGTATGTGATCAAACATTTTCCTGGATGTTTCTGTGAGGATGTTTTGGATGAGATTAACATTTAAATTAGTGGACTTCGGTGTAAAGCACATTACCATCCATGGTGTGGATGGCCCCATCCAATCCGCCGAAGACCTAATAGAATAAAAGCCTGCTTCTCCCAAGCAAGAGGGCATTCTGCCAGCAGGTGGCCTTCCGATGTGAACTGCGGCATCAGCTCCTCCTGGGTCTCCAGCCCGACCGCCCACCCTGCAGACTCGGGCCATTCCCTTCCCCATGACGCCATGAGCCAACGCCTTAAAGAAACCTCCTTCTATACAAACACACACCCTATGGATTGGGCTGGGGAACCCTGACTGACACAATACCTAAGTCAGTACCTCGGGTTCTGCTTTCTGGAGAACTCCGCCTAAGATGGAGGAATGATGTTGACTTTGAAATGACTGTGGGACAAGGAGGTGAAGATGGATAAGCAACGGGGGGGCAAACTGAACATGGAGTCGCCCACGTGAAATTGGTACCTCAGTCCAGGAGGACAGGTAGAGGGAAAACATGGACGACTGACCCTTCTAAGACTCACAAACTCATCATGTTAGATTCCTCGTCTTTACTCAAAATAAATTCATTCAGCTGCTTTGTCCAAACTCACATGTTTTGAGAAAAGGGGGGCAGAAAGCGGAAGTAAAATATAAAGTATCACTGCACTCACAACATACAGGTACACAGAGGGTCTCACCAGACTCACAACTTCACCTTGAGATGTTCAATAGCAACCGCCCTCCTGCCCCGCCCTCCCCGGTACCCCTCTACGCACAGTCGGGAGACTCAGCGGTCACGCTGGGCTCTGTGCCTGTTGTGGCAGCCGTACCCTCTGGCCCCCAAAGAGTGGAAGGCACGGCTTGGTCTCCTGGGATAGAACTCTTTTTTTATTCTAAACTAACCCCAGAGACAACGCTGCTCAACAGCAATGTCCCTCCCTCTGGTCCGATGGTGTGTTGGCACAGAACTAGGGTGGGAACGGCAACCCAGACGGAGGTCCCAGGGTGGCCCCATTCCCTGGTGTGTCACGCAAGCCTGAGCACGTCGCTTCTCTTCTCTGGCCTCATCTTCTCACATAGCCAGTAGCGAGGTTGAACCAGGTGCTCTTTAAGGCCGTTTTTATAGCCCATATTCCGACGTTCTGAGACGTCACATGCTCCCTCCCAGCCTACCACTCCCTTTTGGAGAAGCTTCAGTTAATACCCTCCGTGCTCTGCTCCTCAACACTGGTTTTCAGGGCCCTGATCAGCTGCATGTGCTCAACCCAATGCGCATGCACCCCCCACCCCCCACACACAGAACACACAGCATACATACACTATACACACATCGTACACACACACACACCGCACACACACACAGAACACACAGCATACATACACTATATACACACTGCACACACACACACAGAACACACAGCATACATACACTATACACACATCGTACACATACACACAGAACACACAGCATACATACACTATACACACACCGCACACACACACAGAACACACAGCATACATACACTATACACACATCGTACACATACACACAGCGCACACACACA
>PVJL010002219.1:196533-210327 GCA_004026885.1 Lyroderma lyra | reverse complement strand
GCTATGCATTGCTTTCTCTCTGAGAGGTGATGCACACGGCAGCCTACTCAAATACACTAGAGCAACACTGGAAAACAATTCAATCAATGAAAACACAAGAGTTAAGGTGTGTGAAAGTATCCCAGACTTGAAGAAGAGTGAAGGAGTGTTGGGGTATCAGACTTCGTGTATATGGGGAAGAACTGAATGCTAAGACTGTTTGTGACAGAATCTAAATTTATGGAGTGGGAAGCAGGTCACTAATAGGACCACATTTCTAGATCCAAGGCCAGACCTAACAAGGATAATCAGAGAAGGTGATGGAAATGTGGAAATATTTTATAGGCATGGTTTAACTGGTTCTACCAAATGGATTTTTTCCCTTAGGTTTGTTTAATTAATTATGCATGATTATTGTAGGAACACTAGAAAATACCTATAAATAACTGCCCATTTACTTTAAATATATCTTTTGGTGCTTGCTTTGTGGTTTTGGTGATATCTAGGGTAGAGTTGGGGGAGAGATAGAATTGGGAATTGGAGGAAATATAAACTTGCCACAAAGAGGGAAGATATATCATTGCAGTTTAATCATTCAAGAAGAAATATAATAATTTGTTATCTTTAGAAATATGGTAGACTCTTTGTTAACTACAACTCAAGCAACCGGCATTCTCAAGCAACCGGCATTCTCAAACAACCGGCAAGATTTTGCTGGTTCCTTGAGAGTGCCGGTTGCTTGAGTTCCAGTTAATGGAGTGTCTATTAACATTTATGTGGCATCAACCAATCCCCTTGAATGTTGATTAATTGAGAGTCTACTGTATAGTAATCTCTCCATCACTGTTATGTGACTTGCTATGTTTTACTTTTGTAATTTGAAACAGATTTATTTAAAAAATACTTAATTTCTTAGATGGGCATTAACAAGCTGGAAATAGACCAGGATTTAAATGCTACTTATTTTCTATAGTCCCAAAGTACCTCACTGAAGTCTTGGTGGAATGAAGTCCATTACCTGAAGGTGTCTCTCTGAGATACCAAAACCTTTGTCCCAAAGGTAAGCAAGCATTAAGCTCTTGCAGCACCTTCTAAGGGACACCATTTTGCTACTTCTGTTCTTCTCCTAATGCACAGTACACAGCACGTGAGTTACTGCTTATTAGGAAAGTTCTGATTGTCACTGTTAAATGTTGTTCTCCAGATGTTTGAGTCATTAGGAGTGTTAGCACAGCAAGCAAGCCTTCCATTTTAGGCATCAATGATTTTGGCAAGGATTGGCAGCCTACTGGTTCTGGCCTGATTAATAGCTCCAAATAGAAGTGAGCCATGTCCAGTAAGTGGCAAAGAAATCCCTAGACTAGGCCAAGTCCTGTCTTTGTTTTCATTCTCTAAATTGCCAGCAGGGGGCAGAGGCTAACTCTGCTGGGATGAGATGCTTGGGGAAGAGTCCAGTGGAAAGACTGCTTGCTTGCCTGCTTCCCATGCATTGTCAAATAAAACTTGATTGTCTTATATCTACCTGGGATATTTACTTTGCAAACTAATTTTACCTACATGATCTTAGATGAAACCTCTGAGCTCTGGGTAGTAGGTAGTGGAACGAAGTTTTGCTTTTTAAATGATTGTGGGTTTTTCTTTAATGTTTTTTGTTTGTATTTTTGTTGTGTTGTTGCTAATACCCTTAGGGTAGGAGGACGTACTATTTTTCTATGGAAAAAGCACATGAAAATCTATTCCTTGCCTAAAATTAGGCTGACCAAACGTCCTATTTTAAATGGGACAGAAAAAACAATGGTACTGTCCCTTCAAATGGTAGGTATGGTCAGCCTACTGACACCTTGAATTTAGCCCAGTGAGACTAGGCTGACCATACCTACCCTTTGAAACAGGACAGTACTGTTGTTTTCTGTCCTGTTTAAAATGGGATGGCTGGTTAGCCTACCTAAAATGCTTGTCAGGAAAAAATAGAACAAAATGAAACAGGAAGATTAGAAAAAGGAGATGCAATTAATTATCTCCCTCCTATCCTTCCTCCCTTCCCTCTTTTCTTTAGGTTTGATTTGCATTAAGCCCTTCTAGATGTGTGGCACTCTTAATGGTCCCGTCTCTTGTCAGAATTGTGATGCTAATGATTACAAAAAAAAAAGCCCATTATATTTACAGTTACAGAGAAGAATTCTGCCTTGAGTATAAAACACCTTTTCGGAATTCTTTTCCACTCCAATGAACAGTTCTGTCCAGTAGGTGGACTCCTTTATGTACATATAGGAGTTTTCGTTTGCTTAATGAAGCGTTCCTATATCTGTGAAGAGGCATTATCCTCATATTGAACTTTTGGTTTCACCTATTTATTGTCTGAAAAGCTGAAAATAGATTCTGGGATACTGCCATTCTTATTTAAGAAATAGCTTTAGTTACTTTTCCCTTTTGTTTTAGTTTATATCTTCACATTTTTATTTATAAATCAGAGCTTCTTTGCAGTAACTAAACTTACTATCTGTATTGGATCCTTTTAAAATAAACTGCATTTCTGAGCTTATACTTATCACAACGTTCAAATACATGAATAATTATAATTAATATAATTATATGTTGTTACCAATGACTAATAATTATATTTGTTGTAAAAATAAATCTTTTTATAGTCTCCATGATTGTTTTCTTTATATTGTTCTGAAGTAAATGCTTTTTTATAATTAATTTTTTAACTAGGAGTCCGGCACATGAGTCATATAAAGCACTTGAGTCATTTTTAAGCCAGTCTTTGCAACTCACACTAGTTATATACCTCGGCTCACCTAAAGTCAATGTCATTGGCAGTTTCTTTATGGCCACTGGGACAAGTGCAGATTTTCATTCTAGAGAATGAATCAGTCTTTCATTGTCTCAGAATCTTAGCCTTTCACCCCTGTTCTTTGAAAATCTCATCTCACCATGGGCTTATTGACCCTGAGATGATGTCTGCACGGTGAAGTTTCCATTAGTTGATTCAATACATTTATCCCAACAGGAAAAATATATCTTTTGACCTGGAAACCCAATTTTAAAAAAGCCCTAAACATTTAGGTAACCTGCTATTTCTCTGTAACTGTGCCAATGATGATAGCATGTGACCTGACACAAATTTCTCTAACAATGTATTGCTTTCTCATATATTACAGGTTCCACCTTCAGTGGGAAATTTAAATGCTGAGATAAGTGAAGGGAAGAAAAGGGCAACCTATTTCCAAAATTAAGCCCAAATTTTGATGTTTTTATTCTAGACTGTAAATTTGTTGAAGGGTTGTATCTTATTCATCTTTATATTTATTCTAGTATCTGATATCAATTATGAGGCATAGCTGAACAGAATATATTCTATTCAAAAAATGAGATAACTTGGATTAGGTCCTTCTATGAAGCAGAATAATTGATGTCATCACAGAACAGAAAATAAAAAAATACAAACACATATATTTAGGAAAGGCAGATACAGTTTTGAATCACAACTCTTTTATTATCTCTCTAGTCTTGAGCTTGCTATTGAACCTCTTCAACCTCAGGTTTCTCAGTTTCTGAAATGGGAATATCAATACTTAGAAACAATTGAGGACAAGACATTATATAATATATCCAATCATATGTTATGAAAAATCAAGGCTCAAAACCCAGCTTTTTTGATTTCTAGTGTATAACACTGAAATTGTCATTTCATACTTTAGGTACTTATCAGGTAAGGACAGGGGTTAGAAAAGTCTCCATACTAGTTAGGATAATTCTGTTCCAGTATGACATAAGTTGAAGAAAAAATATAGTAGACTCTCAGTTAACTGGCATCTAGGGATTGGTAGATGCCGAATAAACTTTAAGTAGATGCTCCATTAACCAGAATTGAAGCAACTGGCACTCTCAAGCAACGGCAAGATGTTTTTACCAATTGCTTGAGAGTGCCAGTTTCTTGAGTTCTGGTTAACAGAGAGTCTACTCTTTAATGCTGAAAACTTCATTCTAAAAGCAGATTTAAAGAGATCCTACTATGGTCTAAATTTTGTGTCCCTTCCAAACTCATATGTAAAACCCTAATGCCTAATGTGAAGGTATTAAGGGGTGGGGTTTTTGGGGTGTGCTTAGGTAATAAGGGTGGAGCCTTAATGAATTAGATTACTGCTTTTATAAAAGAGACCTCACAGAGCTCTTTAGTCCCTTCCACCATGTGAGGATACAATAACAATTCTATAACCTGAAAGATACCGCTTTCCCAACTATGCTGCTATTTTGATCTTGGACTTCCAGCCTGCAGAACTAAATGTTCTGGAATGTGAGAAATAAAAGTTTGATTTTTATAGGCTCCCACCCAGTTCATGGTGTTTGGTTAAGGAAAAATGGACTAAGGCAGACCCTGACAATAATTTTAAAATCGTTAGTTAGGCAATGTAATTAAATGTTTAATACTTGATCAGATAGTATTAATTCTTGGTAGATAAGAATTAATTTTAGAGAAAATTTTAGTGCAAAAAATATAGAAAGATAGGACATTTTGAAAGGGGCATAGCAGAGATTATTTTCTGAATTAAATCAAATGACCAAGACACATGAGGTCTGACAAGTAAGTTTGCGAACTCATCCTAGAAAAAATGCTTTATATTTCATTGCTGAATAGCACTATAGTCACCTTTGAAGTACTCCCCTTGGGAAGCTATGCGCTGATGCCAATACCTACCTAGTCCACCCTTCAAAGCAATTTTGAAACTCTTTCTGGAATGGCCATCAGAATTTTTGTCATATTACTCTTGATATCCTGAATGTCATCAACATGTCTTCCTTTCAATATATCCTTTATTTTTGGGTAAAGAAAAAAGTCATTGAGGTTCAGATCAGGTGAGTAGGGAGGGTGTTTCAACACAGTTATTTGTGTACTGACTAAAAACTCCTTCACTTGTGAGCTGGTGCATTGTGCTGATGTAAGAGCCTTGAGTTGTTGGTGAAAAGTTCAGGTCGTTTTCATCTAACTTTTTCCCGCAGCCTTTTCAGCACTTTCAAATAGTAAACTCGGTTGACTGTCCAATTGGTACAAATTCATAATGAACCATCTTTTTGATATCAAAAAAAGGTTAGCAACATTGTTTTCACTTGATTTGGACTGACAGAACTTTTTTGGTCATGGAGAATTGGCTGACTTCCATTGTACACTTTTATGCTTTGTTTCAGGGTCATCCTGGTACATCCATGTTTCATCACTAGTGATAACACTACTCAAAACATTGTCTTGCCTTTCCAAAGGTCTTGGCAAATTTTGACTCTCCTTTGCTTTGTTAACCAGTGAGCTCCTTTGGGACCATTTTTGCACACATCTTTCTCATGCCAAAATTTTCAGCTAAGATTTTTTTAACTGTTCCTTTATTGTTTACTTGGTCCGCTATGCTTCTTACAGTTAGCCGACGATTTTGATGCACAATTTGATTGATTTTTGCAATAATTTCGTCAGTTCTACTTGTTACTGGACACCCTGACCTCTCTTCCTCAGTGACACGTTCTCTCCCCTCAGAACAATGTTTAATCCATTTGTATCCTGCCATTTTCTTCAGGGCATTATCCTCATAAACTTGGTCTAACATGTCCACTCTTGCAAAGTTTAACAAGAATTTAATGTTTGTTCCTTGCTCTAATTCAAACTCCAATATTCTTGTGACAGCCTACAAAAGAAGTCACATTAGGTGTTGAAATTATTATACAACAAGTTGACAATGCACTGTAGAACTGTAAGCCTGAAACCTATGTAATCCTTGCTAACAGATGTCACCCCAATAAGTCTAACAATAAAAATGAATTTAAAAAAAAAACAAAAAAAAACATGCAACAGTAACGAACGCCACTCAGGCGGACACCACCCACAGGTTGACAGGAACAGAGCTGTGAAACACAGACATACCAACGTTATGAAACCTTACTGAATTGTTTCTACCATGTTGCCAACATAAGCACACGGTGGCAAGTTTGCGAACTTAATTGTCAAACCTCGTAAATCAAATTAAAATCTGAGAAGTAATTTCAGTAAAACATAAATGAAATAAATGACAGAAAAGATTAAAACAATCAAAAGGAATCGATAATGTTCCTTATGTTGTTGAACATACTCCCTTCTAGAATTAAAAAATTTAATTCAGATGTAATATCAATTTAATTATACTCAGAATTCATACTAGCTTTACCTAGGATTCAACCTTGAGTATGAAAATATAATGCACATTAATTATTTTTAATCAAAAGTTTAATATAGAAATTTTATTTCTCACTTATAAAAAATTAGAGGAACCTGACATTATTTTATATAAAATTATAACCTTCAAATTAAATTGCCCAAGAACACAAATGAAGCATATTCTATTCATTAAATGTGTCTTCCCCATTGCAAAATTCACCACAGTAATGAGGAATAGTATAGTTATGCATTAAAAATGATTTTTGAAGACATAAAAAGGGTTATGAATCATGGCTATAGCACTATTTAAGAAGACCAGGGTCTACTATTTGATTTTTACCCTACTTTGCAGACCTTTATATCAAATGACATTCAAAGGATTGCTTTCTTTTGGACTTTCCCTAATATCCTTTGGGTCTTTGAAAATTTGCATGCTATTTTGCAAAAAAGCTAAGCTTTTATGATGCCCTATTCAAATTTTTCCATAAAGGCAGAGAAAATAGCAGCTCCAGTGTCTCTCTCTTTGTCAGGACTCTTCTTAAGATATTAGTATAAATGTTTACTAAATTAAAAAAGTTCAATTATAGACCAAGTTAAATTGAACCCATTAAAATGGTTTATGGTTTAGGGTAATTTATCAGATTGATGTATCTTATGACAGAGTTTATATAGACCACATACATGTGGAATTGAGTAAGGAAATCAATCAATTACTTAGTAGTCTCTTTTATTTTTTAGATGTGGCAGGAGTAGTGGTGAAAAAAAGCCAGGCAAACTGGGAATCCATTCTTTCTTTTAGATTTCTGATAAGAGCTCCTAATTCTCACAGAGGTGATATTTATAACATCCAGGGTTTATAAAGAAAGTGGCTTTGGTTATCAAAGATATTTTTACTATCCTGGGATACATATATCTAAAATTCTAGAACTTTCAGTAAAACTTTTCTGCAAAGCTTTCAGTTGTACCAGCAATGTCTTCTGAACCTCTCTTGCTCAATAATGCCTATGATACTAGAAAGAGAGGTGAGAAACTTACTATACAGAAGGAGTAGAATCTTCGTTAAGAAATTTGGCTGGCTCAAATTTTTGAACTACTGCATCTAATCTAATGTTTCTTAATTAGATCAAAAATGTATTTTTATGGTAGTATTCTATTTATTTAAAAAATTTATGACTCTTCTGGTTAGCAAGAATGAAATCAGTCTATATTTGAACTTCAGCCAATCATTGCCAGGCTAGATTAACTGCCTATCTGAGATGATTTTTAAGGAACAGATTTGGAACAACCAGAGTTTTACTAATATCATCAGTTGTATTCAACACTACTTAGGTGTAGCAACTCTTCATAAGTACAAAGAATGGTTGATGTTTTCAGCTTAGATAAAACTACACACTCCTTTTTAGTACTTGCATCATCCTTCCTTTCACTAGTTTATTTTATACATATGTGGGTTTATATTAACATATTTTAACACATTTTAATAATTTTCAAAGTATTGTTAATTTTCTTCAAGTATAGAAAAATTGGAAGCCTAGTACAAATAATAATTTTTCTCCTGAACCATTTCTAAGTTGTTGATTTGATTCCCTATCATTTCTAGATACTTTAGTCTTTAAACCCTATAAACAAGGACAGCCTCTGACATAATCATGATAGCACCAAGAAACCAACTTTGATACATCTAGAGAAATCTCAAATTCCACTCAATTTTGCCAGTTGTCCCAAATGCATTCTTTATCGCAAAAGGATCCAGCTCAGAATCACATACCACATTTTGTTGTTTTGTCTCTTAGACTTCTGTTGTCTTGAACATTTCCACAATTTTTTCTTTGACTTTCGTGACCTTGACACTTTCGAAGATTGCAGGCTAGTGATTTTGTACAGTGTTCCCTCAATATGAATTTGTTTGATATTTTCTCAGGATTTCATTTATTAATGGATTAGGTATCTTGGTCAGGAAACCACAAAAGGAAAGTTTTATTTTTTTCATTGTATTCTATCAGATGGTGCAAGATTTCAGATTACTAATGATTTTCACTTTGATTACTTGATTAAAGTGGTGTCTGCTAGATGCCTTCACTGTAAAGTAACACTTTTCCCTGTTGATAGTAATAAATGTATTGTCGAAGGTTACTTTGGAACTGTGTAAATATCCTGTTCCTCAGAAATATTTTGCTTAATTTGTTAATTTTTATATATATGAAGTAAACACTTTCTATTTTATTTTTGTGCTCACATTGTTCTCAGTTTGGCAAGAAGTAGCCCACTTAAGCTAGCATCTCTTTTTTGTTTAATATGTCCCATTATTTGAGCATTTCTTCACTTTAGAGAGTATATTTTAAATTTTATCTCAGTTTCATCAAAGAATGATTACAAAATAAAAATTGTATATGTTTAAAATGTACAACCTGATGATTTGGTATGAAGTGATTAGCACGGTCAGTCTAACTATCTATCACATCACAGTTAATGTATTTTTTTTGTTTTTAATTTTTATTTTGTGGTGAGACTTAAGATATACTCTTTCTATAAATTTCAAGTGAATGTTATTAACTGTAGTCACCATTCTGTGCAGTAGATCCTCATAACTCAATCATCTTAAAACTAAAAATGTGTACTCTTTAATGAACTTCTCCCCACTTCGCCCAGCCCCTTGTAACCATTCTTCCACTCCCTGTTTCTACAGAGTCAACATTTTTAGATTTCACATATATGTGAGATCATGCAGTGTTTCTTTTTCTATGTCTGGCTTAATTTCACTTAGCCTGATGCTCTCCGGTTTATCTCTTTTGTTGCATGTGGCAGGATTTCTTTTTTTTTTTTTAGGAATGAATAATATTCCATTGTGTGTATGTGTGTGTGTGTGTATGTATGTACATATACATACACATGTATATATCTTTGTGTTGTATATACATAAATATATTTATATATTACAAAATACATATGTATATATTTATATATAAAATATATAGATATAGATATATGTGAATGGGTAAAGAAAAAATATATATACATACACACATATATATGGCAAATTTTCTTTATCTATGTATCCATTTATGGACACTTAGATTGTTTCTCTGCCTTAACTATTGTATAATAATGCTATGAACATAGGGGTATACACACCTCTTTGAAATACTAATTTCTTTTTTTTTAAATAAATACCCAGAATAGGGATTGCTGGGTCATAAGGTAGTTCTATTTTTAATTTTTGAGCAACCTCCATACTGTTTTCCATATGGCTGTATTAAATTACATTCCCACCAACAGTGTACAAGAGTTCCCTTTTCTCCACATCCTGACCAGCACTTATCTTTTGACTTTCTGATAAAACCCATCTTAACAGGAGTGAGGGGATATCTTACTGTGGTTTTGATTTGCATTTCCCTGATGATAGTGGTGCTCGGTACCTTTTCATATTCATGTAGGCCATTTGTACATCTCTTTGGAAAGATTGTATTCATGTTTTTTGCCTATTTTTTAAATTGGGTTGTTTGTATTTTTAGCTATTAAGTTGTATGAATTTCTTATACATTTTGAATATTAAGGCCATATTGAATATGTGTAGTTTATATTGTAGTTTCTCTGTTTCAGATCTGGAATCAGCCATTTCTCCAAGTAGCATGAGTCTTTTTAGGGGAGAATGGTAGAAGTTAAGACTGAGTGGTGAACTGCCCTGATTTACTTTTGGAGTGTCACTGCTTCCAGGCCTTGCAGTAGATAGATCTAAGGAATATTAATAGGAATAACCACATGCACACACTTATGTCAATAATTATTTCTCTCTAAATACTGAAACCGACAAGTTCTTATTAGTACGACCAATACCAGTCCAAAACCATAGGGTTCATTCTAATATTCTTCTTTTGGATATGTGTAACTCTAATCCCTATCCTTAATGTACCAATCTCTTATCTTCCCTTCCAGTTCCTTCACCACAAGTCCTTCTCACCCTGTTCCTCCCCATGTGTGGATGTACTCTTCACTCCACTTGGGATCCTGTACCTTGTCCTAAGTCACTCTCTGTAGAGATGACCTCATCCTATTTGGACTTTGGCATCCAGTCTAGGCTGCCCTCATTTATATTTGCTCTCCTCACTCCATTTGGACTGGTTTTCCCTTCTGGACTAGACTACATGCATGCAGATCCTTCTTATCCATTTGAGATTAGACACCCCATACCAGTCCACCTCCATGAATGGATACCTTCTTTATCTTGCTTAGGTACTGGTATGTCATGCCAGGCCACCTTTTCTTAGGGATCACTGCTTACTCTGCTTGGTTCTGAAGTCCTGTGCTGGTCTTCTCCTCTCTCTTGCTTGGATGTTTTCCCAATTCATACCTCAGTCCAGTTTGCTTTTCCATGAGGTTGCCCTCCTTACTCAGTTTAGACTCTGACCCTCCATCACAGGGAGACTGCCTCTGTGGACACCCTCCTTATCTCATCTGGGCTCTCATACACTGTTCTAGGTTACCTGTGAGTACTCTCTCACAGCTGGCAGATGTGTTTGCTTTGCTCTCTTCACCTGTTTTTTTTTTAAACTTCTGTTTTAGGGAATCAGAAAGTTTTTCTTCTTAAGAGGACAGGATAGAAAACTGTATTCGAACTGCTGAAAATCAAGTGATCCTCCTCTCTTTATAACAAGCTTGTCTGGCCCCGTGGACTGCACATGGGCCAGGATGGCTTTGAATGCAGCCCAACACAAATTTGTAAACTTTCTGAAAACATTACGAAAATTATGCATGGGCCTTCTTTTAGCTCATCAGTTATCGTTAGTATTAGTATATTTTATGTATGCCTCAAGATCTGTGTTTTCAGAAAAAAAAAAAAAATACAATGGGTAATAGAAAGGTAAGGTACCATAGGGAATATTCCATGACCTCAGGCTGCTTATCATCTACTTGGACTAGCAATAGTTCTAAAAGAGAAATGATGCAGCACAACATATACACTTCACTGAATTACACAGTCAGATGGTAAGCATAGTGTAAATTCAGAGAATACTATGACCTGTGGGCTGAAGCAGTTGACATTTTTTATAGGATTTAAGACACTTTAGTTGGCCCTGGAGGATAGATAGAATTTGGACAGCTGAAGAGATGGGAAAAAAAACAAGAAGCAATTAGGAAAATTACTGAGGCAGGATAAGCAATGGTGCACAGGAGATGCAAAGACATTTATTCTAATATAAACAGTTAGTTGGGATGGCATAAGAGGTTAGATTGACAACTAAAATGGGATACTATTTTCTAGGCCTTAGAACCTGTCAGTTTTTTTCTATAGTTACTAGAACCACAGAATGATTTTGAACAATACTGTTAGGTGATGAAAATGGTGTTTTAGGAAATTTAATCTAGAGGATGTTTATAGTGTGGATGGAAGGTTGTGAAAAACATAATATAGGCAGTTAAAAATGAGCTGTGTTTGGGATTTAAAACTGAGCTATGATACTGAGGATTAAAATGATGGAACAAGTCTGAGCTCCTTCCATGTACAACTGAGAACACAGTGAAACAAGCTATAAAAGTGGAAGTTAAAAGTGGCTACAGAAGGTAGACAAAATGAGTGGGCAAAGCATTCTCTGAAAGAAACATTCTAACATTTACACTTGCCATTAAATTTAAAATGCATTTTTAAAATTTTCTTGTTCAGTAATTGTTTTGTTTCATGACATCCTAAATTCTAAAAAATTCTGAGTAAAAAAAGCAAAACAAAGGGAAAACATAAATAGAACAATTAATAATAAATGGTTAGAAACTTACACGTGTGAGAAGACATCTCTTTATGCAGTGTAGTAGTTACCAATGGGCAGGTCATTGTTCTCTATAAGTTATGCAGCTTTAGTTTTCAGCCATAGTCCTGGAATCAAAGAGGGGATTTTAAGTATTTTTAATAAGGCATTGGGAAGCAGGAATGAGCTTGCAGTTTTCAGAGAACACTTAGGAGACCAGCTGGTAACCACAGATTATATATCAAGCAGGGAGTACTTTGGTTAATTACTATGGTTATGTCTGTGTATAAGCAAACACATAACAGAGGAGAAGCAACTACCACAGAACTGCATGTGTCCATCTTACAAAATACACAAAAAAATCAGTATTGAGAGAAATTTCTAGAAAACATCTGCTAAGTCTGCATGTATTTGGCCAAGTTTAGAATTTTCCTGGTATTTTTAATTCATCATATCTAGGTCTATTTAGAAAAAAAGCCATACTCTGTGCTTTTGAAATCAGGGACTAAATGAAACCTATGTTATCAAAGCATAAATTTGATTTTGAAACATGATTAATATAGCTGAGAATATATTCGGCTCTTGAAATAAAAAAACAGAAAAGAATCAATATGATGGACCATATGTTCTTTGGTAGTTACAGAAATAAAAAATAAAATGAAAACCAGGTAGGTTTTAGCTTGTGGCTTTTTAGTTTTACAATATTAGATGTTGCAACTGAAAAAGTACATTGCCAGGGAAGATTTCAGGGGTGAAATTCAATCACCACTTTATTCCTTCGGGATGTTCTTATATCTTTAATAGAACTAAAAACAACCAAGCTTTGCCTTTAGTACATTTTGTGAATTTTAAAAATATCATAAATTGAAGCAAATTCTGACTTTTTCACCTCTCCCAGCTATGTTGCTCTTACTTGAATAAAACATAAAATTGAATGTTGGATTTTGGTCATATGTGGTAAATAATGCATTGAATAAAGTTTTCACCAAAATCTGAGCTTTAAAAAAAAAATAAGTGAATAGCTTAAGTTCACAAATTAAGAGAAACCTTCTGCCAATTTGATTTGAGGTACAAAGTGGAGTCTAATCTGAAAACAAATACATTTTTCTCTTTAGGATCCTTAATATTTTAATCCATTTACCCATTAAACATCACTTCAGTCCCTTGATAATTTGATCAGCAGAATTTAAATAAAGAAGGAAATAATAATACCTCTACTAACAAATAATAGCAAAATTTATTGAACTCCTACCATATTTTAAGTGACTTTTACTATATTTAATTTCTAATTAACACTAAAGCCCTCTGAGGTAGGTAACATTGCTATCCTCATTTTAGACACAGAGTAGGTCAGTAAATTATTTAAGTTCACACAGCTAGGAAGAGGTGAAGACTTGAACTCAGACTCTCACATAGTCATCTGAGTTCATTTCCTTAACCTTATCCTATAGAACTGCTTAACTGACATAATTTGTGAAGAATTGCCTTCCTTGAGATGTAAATGAGAAACAAAGATAAGTATTCCTGAAAGCCAGTTAAAGGAATTGAGGGTATCAAAATATCATTACATACACAAAATATAACATTAGCTACCAGGCAGACCTCTTAAGTTACATTTAATTAGGAGTTCTTTGGCTCTTGAGCCATTTACCTGCTTGAGCCCACTCTAACCTCTTAGGAGTGTTATTTTCCCCTTGCCATTTTTTTTTTAATTCATTTTTATTGTTAGACTTATTGGGGTGACATCTGTTAGCAAGGATTACATAGGTTTCAGGCATATAATTCTACAGTGCATTGTCAACTTGATGTATAATAAGTTCACCACCTAATGTGACTTCTCTTTCCATCACCTTATATTTAGCTTCCCCCCCTCCTCTCCCACCCCCTCCCCTTTCT
>PVJL010002219.1:160919-196433 GCA_004026885.1 Lyroderma lyra | reverse complement strand
GGCCCTTGAGTCATTCTCTCCTACTTCTTTAGAGTATACTGTTCACTACCAATAAACTATCCTTTCACCACTTTAAAAAAAAACAAAAAACTTCTTTACTTATTTCCCATTCCCTAGCACCATTTTCTAGATGAAGACTCTAGAGCTCAGAGACTTTAAATACCTTCTATCAGGATTATGGAGCTTGTAAATGTCAGATTCAGAATTTGAAAATGGATCTGTGAGTTCTAAAATCTACGCTCCTCTCCATAGGCACCTGGGAGTCAAAAAAGGAGTGGAAGGAGTGCTTGAGTCAGGATTAGGAGAACTGGAAGATACTGTACCTGTGGCTAAGGCAGTAAGGGAAAGGAGGAAGCCTGGTGTAGGGTTGTGGTCTGGGTGTTAAGGTGGAGACAACCTCACTGGTGAGAAAAGACCACGTTACTGGTAAGAGACAGAGGTTTTCAGCAATCTCAACCCTTTTAAAATGGAGCTCCTTCATTTAATGCTGTATTATTCCTCCTTTCACTCATCCATGTACGTTAAGAAAAACATGTTACCGTCCATGAAAGACTATTTTTTCCACCTTAAGTCAGCAGATCTAAATTTAAGGTTCTGGCTCTGCCAGCTACTGGATGAATAGTCAGAGGAAATTCACATAAACACTCCTTGAGCAATAAGCAGCATTCATCTCTCAAGGTTGTGATGGGGAAGACACAAAGATGTTTGTGCAATGGCTTTGTTATAAGTAAAAGTGATCAATCCTGTCCTACACATTAGCTACTGTTTTGACTAGTTACCTTGATTTCCAGCCTTTTTCTTTCCTTTTATGTCTGAGGACTTGGACACTTCCAAGTCAATTGCTGAAGGGTAGGACTGTGATTATCAATTCTTACAATCCCCGGAACCCAGACAAATATATACATGAGTGCTTGCGTGCACTTGCACACACCCACCCACCCACCCACACCCACCCACACACCCACACACCATCTTCGGGATTTGAAGAAGAAACACACAGCACCATCTTCGGGAATTGAGAGAAGCAGAGCTGCATTGTTGGAAACAGATTCCTGTCCCCAGGATATTCTAATATATTCCTCTGAGGTGTGCCAGCCTACACTGTCCCAGATAAGTAGGTCAGATTTAACTTTGAGATGCAGTATTTTAAAGCTCTATTATAATCTCTGTTATCTTTCCTCCTCCTCGTTAATGTTTAAAATGTACTTAATATCCAGCTAATTCTTTAATGAATAAAAAAATGGCCTGAACCCCCACATGGTACTTGAATTAGTATATTGAAATATATTAAAATGTAAGTGATGCAGCAATACTTTCTTCACTTTGTTGCGAAATTGGGGATGTGAGGTGAGAGTTGTGGTAAAGGGAGTCAACAGGCGACATTTTTGTTTTCTAAGTGTAATTAGCAGTCTCTTTCCTTCCCATCTATGTATAAGCTATTTCTTCTGTTTGAACATTGCTGCAATTCTATTCCACTCTGCCTCAACCCTGACTAATTCCTCCATTTCCTTTAAGTCCTGATGTACAGATGAGTGGTCTTGGGAAGGCTTTCCTCTTCTTTAAGTCTAGCAGGGAGACCCCACCAATCTCTGGCTCTTAAATCATCTTTTATAACTTTAATATTTCAATTTTTAGTTGTGCCTAATAACATCTCCACATCTTTCACTAGACTTTATGTCTTTGTAGGAGGTCATTGTGTTTCTCTTACTACTGTAGTCTTTTCTTTACCTAGAGGTTATAAAGAAGGAGATCTGCAGATTTTTCTTGGTTTATGTTATTTTTTTAAAAAGCCAGAATTTAAAATATAAATAAAACAAGCTTTCCAGTTTCTTCTGAAGAAGATAAATATCAGAAGTTCTGTTACCACTGGCCCATCTTTTGAAGGTTAGTTCTTAGATAAATAACCTTACTCATGTTTGATATTAATATCATTTTTAATTTTCCCATAAAGGGAGGGGTGTTTTAATAAAGATAGTACAATTTGGAATTTTAAAGGAATCATTCTTCTTTTTGTGGTTTGAAATTAAACAAATTATTTATTTAAAAATGTAGATTAAGTTCTTCACAGTGATTAAGGCACCTTTTTAACCCCTTTGAGGAGAAGTTAATGTAATATTGTTCTCTGGAATGTCAGGGTAAGATATTTTGTAGAGAAACTGAATAATCTTCATATGAAATTAAGCAATTCAATTTTATGCATAATTTATTTAGAAAGGACACTATTGTTTGAAATATTGGATAACAGTATTTTGTGGTTGCATTTCAATGTCTGAATTAGGAGGGTAGTGAATTAGGTAATTTTACTCATGTGCATGTGTTAACATGATTTTCTCTTGATTATGATAAAAATTTGTTTTATTTAGGAAATTAACAAAGACAGTAAAAGTTGTTATTTATCATTACCTTACAGGGGAGATTAACATGAATAGAAAACAATTTCTCTAAGTTTATTAGTTTTTATTGTTCTGTTTTGTAGTGAGTGTTAAATTAAATATAAATAGTGATATATATAATCCACTTTCCCTGGGTTGCCCAATAGGAAATGTCTGCTGTCACCAGGCCAGTTTCCAAGCTATTCTCTAAAAATACTATGCTCATTCCTACCTCCTAGTCTTCACATGTTGCCTCTAACTAAAACCATTAAACCATTTCATTTTTTCCCATTGGTTTCCCAGATGTCACCAACCCTTCCAGGCCAGGTTATAAGCTAAAGCTCTTTTTTTTTTTGCACAGCCTTTCTTGATAAAAGGTGTTTATATTAGAAGAGGTATGGATGTTAGAGTTGGAGAACCTGGTTTTGAACACAAATCTGCTTACTTATGTGACTGTGTAGACATTATTTAGCCTCCCTGACCCTCAGCTTCCCCATAAAGTTGTAAATATTGGTGTTTTTCATAAGAAAAAATATTATAGCATGTTAAACATCTGAGGCATCATAAAATGTCAATAAATATTTTTCTACAGCTTTTAATAAACCAAGGATTGTAATGTAACGATTCACAGAAAGCATATGCCTCAGAGATGTAGTTATTTGATTTACATAATGTTTTAAAAATCTTTGAATTACTTTCCAATCCTAAAATATAGAGATTTTTAAATAAACATCTAGATTCTCATTTGTGTTTAGAAAATTAGAATATCTGAGAATCTGGACCCTCCATTCTCAATGCCAGCAGTCACGGGTGCTTTGAGAAAGTTTGTCTCACTATCTACCTTCCCTTTCTACCTATTTACTTGGCTTTCCTGGACCTAATAATCATTTGAATTTACAATCCTTGAGTTAAGCCATTTATTTTTGTATTTGAATACATTCTATCTTTCATCATTGACTGTATATATCGGATTCTATGACATTTTTATCCTATACAGTCATACCTTCTTGGTACTAGACTGCTTTGAAACTCATCAAATTTGGTACTCGATGCATTTTGACATGAAAATTTTGTCCTAGTACTTGTAGTTTGGTACTCATTGCACCTCCTGGAACCAATTAATAATGGATATAAGATAACACTGTATTATTATATGTATATATATTTTTTTCTTTCTCTCTCTCTCTATATATATATGTATGTATGTATGTATGTATACACATACACACACATATGCATACATATATATATATGTGTATTATGTGTGTGTGTATATGAGTATATGTGTGTGTGTGTGTGTGTGTGTGTCTGTGTGTGTGTGTATAATATATATATAGTATAGGCTTCTAGAAGACAGACACAAGATTTCAAAAAAAGTCATCAAAATCCCTACCAGCTTCTAATAGTTATACCACATTGTAAGTTAAATACTAGTTAAATAAGATTATGAGGTGAAAAGATGTAACTATCTCAGTGAAATTCACTTTATGAGTTAGTATTTTTCCATCTGTTTATGAGATGATAAAGGAGGAAAAATGCAGAGAAAAAACAAAAAAGAAAAAAATAGCTGCTTTTGTCCTTTCTTATTGCTTCTGCTCTTTCCAACACCAGGATTGGTTATCCAGGGTCTTTCTTCTGTTCAGTGAAACTTTCATACTGCATACATTGTGAATTTTTTGTTTTGATCCATTTTTACTGCTGTAGCTCTCCCACTGGGAAATTCTATTAGCTCTTTGTTTAATTTAGTTGTTACATAAATATGTTGAAATGCTCCACTATTTCGGTCCCTACTGAGAAAATATTTTGTAAGCTGCAGTATTAAAACACTTTTTTTCCTCTCAACTGTATGAATCATAGGAATTTGAAAGCAGCAAAAGAATGTATAAAGCTTATCCCGTACACCTCCTCATGATACCATTGGGGCTTAGAAAAGAAAATGGTGTGCCCACACGTCGTACAAAGTACAAGAACCTCATGTAAGACCTAGCGTTCATGACTTCAGTTCAAACTGATGTTTACATTTTAAATAGAAATTCAGCTTATGTGATGTTTGTAAATCAAATAAAATGGATTCCACTGAAATAGTTATGTTCTCTACCTCATGGTCTAAATCAATTAGTACTTATTAAACTTAATATGTGGGATAACATTCTCTTAAAAGCCATATAGAGTATTGTTATTATCTTCATTTCATATTGGGGAAATCTGAGGTCTAGAAAAGTTAGGTAACTCGTTGAGAGCGAGATAACTAATGATAGCAACTCAATTTTTTGACTAGCCCACATACATAGTTCTAGCAAATTATATCTCCATTATTCCAACTATTTCTATCCCTATTTGCTGTATAACTTTGTGAAATTCTGAAGTTACTATAGTTGTGATTTTCTTCTACTGCAAGAATCTCTTACTGAAGCTTGCCCCAAACACACACTTCACTTATGGTGACTTTGGATGAGTAAAAATAATACCTTAATAACTTTGCCTCATGACTTATTTCAATTACTCAAAAAATCTTTTTGTTTTCCTCTTTAGGAATAGTTTCCATCTTCACCTATTAATTTTGCCTTTTCTACTTAAAGGATATGTTCTGGTATGACAAACTGTACACATTCTATTCAAGGGAGAATTTTCTGTTCAACATTTTTTTTTTTCAAAAGCTAAAGCCAGTGCTGGTGAAAGCACTATGGGAGTAGATTAAAGGAGTGGAAGTTGGACTTTGCATTTGAGAAGTAAAACTTATGAACAAATGGACAAATAGTTAAGTCCATGACAGGCAACATTGAGCAGTGAAAGTCAGTATCCCAGTCTAGTGCTGAGCTGAGGTGAGTGTGTGGAGTGAATCATAATTGAGCCAGGTGATGTTAGTTAATGGCTTTGGAAAGAAATCCTATTCAGTCCTGGTCCTCTGCCTGGCTCTTTCATTCCACAGTGATCTGTAGGAACTTGAAGGAAGCAGATTACTCAGATCTTGGTGCAATTTTTAATATATTATTTTATTTTTTCTGATAAACCAGACAACTGTGAATACTTTAAAACTATAAAGATGTGAAGAAAAATACTGTTACCTCAACATCCAGGAAAATCCACTGTAAACAGTTACATTTCTTTCTCTGGGTCCACGTATTTAACTGTCTAAACATCTGTCTGTTGCCTCTGTATTGTATAAATTCAGCAAATTTAGGGTCAGATTGCCTATAATCTTCATTGTTTAATTTTTTTTTACTTAATCCATAAATCAGAGTAGCACAATATACATGACTAGTTTGCCACATGTTGTATATTGTTCAAAAGTATTTTCTGTGAAGATTAACATATTTCATTATGCTCCTGTTACACTTGTCTCTATTTTTAATTATGAATAAGTGTTTAACATTCTTATACAGAACTATTTGATTTTTCAAATAATGAGGTAAAATGATACAATTATTTTTACTAACAAATATTTTGTTAATTTCATTAAGAATCTGTCCTAGATCTAGGTAGTCTCTATAGGTGAAATGTATGCACTTTAAAAAACAAACAACACATTTTTTTCTTATGACAAAAGTAAAACACATTATTATAAAAACTTTAAAAAGTACAAATTGAAAAGACAAAAATTAAAATATAATAGTATAACTAGATTAACTCTTGGTATTTATAGTTTCATAATTTTTTCTTATTAAAATGTTACTGTGACTTATTTTACTTAAGATAAAACATGACTATTTTCCCAAGTCATTAACTTTTTCTAAACACTTATTTTAATGGTTTTGTAGTATTCCATTGTAAGAATGTATTATTATTTCAATGACTGCATTTTATTGAACATAGGAGTTATTGTCAACATCTTATAAACTTTAGTGGAAATCCCCTGGTATGTGTTTCCAGGATTCGCTCCTGATGCTCTCTCTCATTTACTCATTCCTTCCACAAGTGTGTCTCGAGTGCAATGTGCTGAGGCACTGTGCTGGCATACCTCATGCCACTTACAGTGTAGAACAGCACTCACTGGTCAATAGAACTTTCTGCAGTGACGAAAAAGTCTACCCTGTTAAATGTGGTTGTTAATTTACACTTCAGTTTCAATAGCCAGGTATGGCTAGTAGCTACCGTGTTGTATAAAGCAGGTGTAGAATTTACCAATTCATATTCTCAAATCTTCCAGGTATCTTGACTATTGGGTACTGTTAGAACTTTCATAGAATCTGTGTAAGATGTCCTTTCATGTATTCTGTGATGAGAAATACCTTATACTATTACAGAGGTTTAACTAAATTTAATAATACTTTTTAAAAATTCAATGCATTAGGTGGTCATTTACCTAAAGTGAATATGGAAAAACCTAAAAACCTATATGTTGATACATTTTCTTGCATATGTTAATATAGATTGTTATATTTGTTCCAAATTTTTAAAAGGAACTAAAATTATTTAGTAGTCTAACTTAAAAATAATCACTCTACATTCTACCCAGTATATCTTACAGCTTTGATTTATATCGTTAAAAAATAGCTTGAACAAAGCAGAGTTCACTTCAATTGTCTACATGTAAGACAATTGATTCTTTTGTTATCAATTTTCTAATTCCACTTACATGGAAATCTATAGTTATATAGAACTGCATGTAGCAAACAGGTTCTGGAATTGAAATGGAAAACATTTAAATTCATAATTTGTAAATAACACAGAATCAGTTGACTCAAAATGTACCATTAATGACACTTCTATGGGTGTATCTTTTTGTGTAACTCTGGCTCTTGGAATTATTGTAATGTTTTATATATCCCCAAAATAACAAATATCCATTTAGAACAACTGAGGAAGTGGGGAAATGCAATAATAAAATACAAGTTCAAAAAAAGAACCTAACTGTATTAGAAATGAATACTATAACCAGACTGAAGAAAGGGAAGAGAATAACTAACTGAAACTACTGTGGAAAACAGAATCTTAACTGGATATTTTATAGCTGAAGACAAAAATTTGTATGTAAGTGTTACAGTTTAATTAGTCAAAGAGTTTATAACAGTATTGGATCAACAAAGCAGTCATCCTATACGTATATTTTACACACTAGAATTTTTATTTATATAGTAGATTTGAGCAAATAAATAAATGAATTTTAGATAGTGAGAGAATTCTCCCTATTGTGGAAAGAATTATAAATAAGAAAAAGTAGGAAGGCTAAATTGAGTCCTGTGGTTTTGGATTGGAACCAGAGGTATCAATATAAATTCGTTGTTTTAATATATGTGAAGATAGGTAAAAATGAAGTATATTCTTGTTATTCACATTAGTTATGATCCACAAACCCTGAGCTAGAGAAGGCAAACTGTTGCTTTTAGAAGAAATACAGGATTAGGTCGCTGTTAGCCTCTACTCATAATATTTTCATCAACTAATCAATATGTAGCCTTGTTTTGTGTGTATTTCTGTTTAAAGACACTTTATTTAATATATGGTTGATTCATTATCATTAAACTTACAACCAAAGCGCTATAACTCATCACTGAATGAAGCTTATCTAACACACATATTTTCTACATAAGGCACATCACAGGCTTCTTGTGCTTAACAACACTAGATAGCAATTAGGTATTACTACTTTTTAACAGTGAAATTGCCAACAAAAATGCCACCCCCCTAAAAAAAAACATAGCACTAAATAGATTGCCAAAAGGACACAGGTATACACTTCAAAAACTGAAAAAAAATAAGGGAGAAGCATCACTTCGTTTGACTTCATATGAGAATATCTGTGGTGGGTTACTAAATTTTTTAACTGCCCTACACATGTCTGAAAATAATTGTTACCACGCTGGAAATGTTGATTTGGGGGTTAAAGATAAGTTTTAGCAAGTAGGAGTATTCACAAATACAATAAAATCAGCTGCAGGTGTGTAGGTTCACATGCATATGTATATGAGGGCTGTCCAGAAATTACATGGCTGGATACCTTCCGACAGCCCTTGTGTAACGTAGCCGTGTATGCCGAGAGGTTCAGAAGCAATGAAGCTCGGTTAACAATGAGTATACCTGCTATCTGAATGTTGGTTCCCAGACACCATTCTCCAATAAAAAGGAAACAGCGTTCCTTAAATTGATTTCTGGGTTAGGATGGGAAAAATGGAAGACGAGTTTGTAACATCTGTGGTGCCAGAAAGTAAGAAAATACTAAAAATATTTTTTAAAAAATGAAGGCTTGTCAAAAGAACATAGGAGATAGCCTCGAGGTGCCTCTAATGGCCAACACTAGAACAACTACAGCAACACAATAAATATGATAGTATTGGATTTTAACACATAGGATTAAAAAAATCCATGAGTTCTTACTGATATCAGTAAGTAATTCCATAAATAAAAAAATACATGAGGTGAAGAGATAGGTCTTCCTCGCAGTAGAATTTCAGTTGATAAATGTGGAAGAAAATAGAGAAATAAAGAAATCACCATTAGCAAACACCACAGTAATACATGTTGCAGAAAAAATCCTCTAAAGTTAGTTGGAGAGATATGAGGAGAAACAGGATTTGCATAATCTCAAAGTATGTCCCCAAGACGCTTAACTACAAAAAGAAACCTGTGGAAAAAACTGTCTAACACCAACATAATGAAATAATCAAGCTAAACATCAGTAGTAACATGACATATTGTTCGTTATCATTAACCCCTTAGTATGATACACTTGGTATGGTGGTGTTTTTTTGGTATTCTTACCAAAATATGTATAACCTCATTCTAATCTTGAGGGATCATTGGACAAACACAAAACTCTCACACTTCTATTCAATATAATATTTGGAAGTTCTAGCCAGAGCATTAGATAAGAAAAAGAAATGAAAGGCATCCAAATGGAAAAGAAAAGTGTCTCTGTTTGCAGATGACATGCTCTAGTATTTAGAAAACCCTAACAACTCCATCAAAAACAATTAATACTAATAAATTCAGAAATATTATAGGTTTCAAATCAACATATAAAGATCAGTTGGATTTCTGTATATGAATAACTAATTATCTGAAAGATAAATAAGAAACAGCCCCATTTACAATATTATCAAAAACAATAAAATACATAGGGATAAATTTAACCGAGGAGGTGAAAGACCTGTACACTGAAAACTATAACACGTTGATGGAAGAAAATGAAGAAGACACAAATACATGGAAATATATCTTGTCTCCACAAATGTATCTTGGAACCACAAAAGACCTCAAATAGCCAATGACATCTTTAGAAAGATCAAAGCTGGAGGCATCATACTTCCTGATTTCAAATTATTATAAAAATTATAATAATCAAGGAGCATAGTTCTAGTATTAAAAATAGACACATAGACTAATGGAACAGAAGTGAGAGCCCAGACATAAAGCCAGAATTATATGGTCAATATTTGACAAGGGTGATGGTGGTGAACGAGTACCGACTTCAAGTTATGAGATGGATAAGTTCTAATTTAATGTACAGCATGGTGACTATAGTTAACAATACTGTATTGTGTACTTAAAAATAGCTAAGAGAATATCTTAAATATTCTCACCACATACCAAAAATGTTAATTATTTGAGGTAATGGTTAAGTTACCTCTCCTTATTGTGGTAATAATTTTGCAGTATTTACGTGTATCAAATAATCACTTTGTACACAGTGTTATATGTCAATTATATCTCACTAAAACTAGAAAAAAAAAAGGATGGGTCTTACTAGAATGTAGATGGATTGGTATTGAACTGAAAAGTCAGTGTTCTTGAGGACCACCTACCTTCTTGGATACTGTTATGGGCCAAAACACTTCTGATGGCAAACTCTACTACTGCCCACTGGTCTTATAATTTCAAATACAACTTGTATTACCTGTTTGTTTATGCCTCTGTCACCTTCCAATTCTGTCATGGCTTAATTTTCTTGGTGTTTCTTAGTTCAAATGCAAAGAGAGACACAGTTTGGCTTCAGTAATACTTTAAAATTGAACGAGTCCTTATTGAATGTCACAAGCCAACCTAATGGATTCACTGCTCTTGGATTGAGTTCTGGTCCTGTGGGGGTCTAGACATGTGGTATAAAGCCTGGTCACTAATGATTGCATTCATCAGGGATAATGGCTTTAGCTGCTTATAGTATTGACAGCCAATGTATTCAGCCTATGTAGAGTAGCAGCATATTCTTACTAATATTAAAACTGGTAAATAAGTATACTGCTTTACAGTGTAATTAATTTTCATATTTTGCATTCCTTTCAGGCTATAGTTGGGTTCACATACATAACTTCATGTGATACTTCACTTTAAAATGAAGCAAAATCTTATCCTTTAGGGGAGTAGCATAGCTATTAATATTGACGTGTGGTTTTTCATGGGAGATATTTATACTATGTGAATACATTGTGAACTGTAAAGTATAAGATATTCGTGTTCATTTAGCAGCCTTTTCTTTCTGGTTTTGAAAATGCTCTCCAGCTTGTCCTCTAATACATAATAATTGTTGATGGGCATATGCATCAATAACACAAAGAGTGATAGTCAATAGAATCAAAGTATAAATCCTGGAAGGAACTGTTTGTTAAATCCAACACCTTAATTTTAGCAATTTGCTGTCAATTTATTCATCTTTCTGAAGACCATTAAGGAGGATATGTGCTCTGATCTTTGCTTTAATTTAATTATCCTTGAAATAAATTCTTAGAATTTGTCATGCAGGAAATAGCTTTTTGTTTGATAAAGTAAAATACATTATTTTTTGTTGGAATTAAAGCTACACAATCTGCATTTCTCTCTTTGTAACAGCTATAACAAAGCACAGGGCTAGATTTAATCGTCAAATACAGTTATATGGGCACATTTAAAAAAATAGTTATTGTCTGCAATTCATTAAGCAAATTGTGTGGGCTAAACATAGTTTAACATAGGGTCTTTTTATTTAGTTGTAGTTTATTCAAGTATACATTTATCTAATGGTGTATTTCCATTTGCTTTTCTAAGAGTATACAGTAAGTACTCATTTAAAGTCATTGATAGATTCTTGGAAATTGAGACTTTAAGCGAAATGACATACAATAAAACCAATTTTACTATAGGTTAATTGATATAAACAGATGTTAAGTTCCTATGGCATACGTAGTGTCAAAAATCATGTCCAAACTTCTAAATAAAAACTTAAAACACTTATATTAAATAAATGTGAGCTGTACATATATTCAAGAAAGATTAACAAAAACAAGTAAGATAATTCTTTTTTAACTTGCTTATTTCAGTTCAGGGTCACCGATGGTTAGAGCCTTTCCCAGCAGCTCACGGTGCAAGATGAGAACCCACTCTTGACAGGACACCATTCCATTGCAGGATGCACTTCTACCCACATCCATACTCACCCATCCTCAGACAGTTTAGACATGCCATTTCTCCTAATATGTACATATTTGGGATAAGGGAGGAAACTGGAGTACCCAGAAAGACTCAAACAAACATGGGAAGAATGTGCAAACTCCACACAGACAGTGGTCCTGACCTGTAATTTATTTTTTTCTCATCAACATTTATAGCAAAACTGTTGAACAAGATGGCGTTATTTGAGGACTTCTTGTATTTTCATTTTAATTCAAGTCACTTCATTCATTTAGAAAGTAACTAATCAGTCAAAATGCGTATTTAACACATACTATGTGCTAAAAGGCATATCAGTGAAAAGGTAATAAAAGTCTCTGTTGTGGAGGAGCTAATATTTAAGGAGGATAGGCAGAACAAAGGAGAATAGAAAAGCTGTTAGTTAAGAAGTTGAAAACTCCTCCATGCCATGATTTAGTCTTGTACTTCCTTTGACTCATAGTGCCAATGATGTTACTGAGAATAATTAAGACTGCTAAATTGAACAAACTGAAACATAGGAGCAATTGATTTAATCTTTTAGCCTTGATGATGGAACAAAATCTGGGGAAAAGCTGATGGTGCAGGGTCAGAGTCGTATTACTAGGTTAGGCAGAGTATATATAGATAAATACCCAGGATCCAGCAGAAGTAACACCCTTTTTAAAGTAGTTATGTTAATGTAGTTATGATATTGTTATGTTACAGAATTATATGCTTATGATTTTGTAATAAAAGAATGGGCGTTATTTGTGCCGGACCCTGAAATGTGTAGTGTGTGTGTCTATATAGTACATATTAGTTACTCTACCTAACGCACACACACACACAAGTTGACCCTTGAACAACACACATTTGAACTGCTAGGGTATACTTATATGTGCTTTTCTTTTTCAATAAATACAGTATTGGTGAGTTTTGCATGTGCAGATTCAACTAACTGCTGATGGAAAACAAAAGTCACATATGTAGAGGGATGCCTGTATGCATTGTTCTGTACCATTTTATATAAGGGACTTGAGCATCTTTGGATTTGGGAATCTCCTGGGAGTCCTGGAACCAATCCTCTGCACATTACAAAGGGCCAATTGTAGTTAAGTTTTGGGGGAGTCAAAAATTTTGCTTGGTTTTTTAGTTTTTCAACTGCACGGGGTCAGCACTCCTACTCCTGTGTTGTTCAAGGGTCAAGCTGTACACACACACACACACACACACACACACACAGAATACTGAGGACATAAAGGAAAAGGGACACATTTTGGATAGTATTTATTATTATTCTTATGAAACAGGAACTTTGAATACTTGTCTATTTTTTATCCAGTTTGCCTCTCTGTAACTAACTGCTCAATACATCTTCATTTAATGAATGGAGAAGAAATTGATTTCAAAGCATTATAGGAAAATAGGATGCTCACTGTAGATAAATATAAATAAAAGCTGAATACTAATCACATAGGGCATGATATAAGCTTCCAACATGTGACAGTGCTTTCATAAATAGTGTAAGTTTACATACAAATTATAGATGTACAAAAGCAGCAGGGCAGCTTCTTCCACTGAGTTATACCTAGTTAATTCAGACCTTGCCCATAATACATGCTCATTACATTTGGTTGTATCGATTTAAAAAAATAAATTAAAAGCCAATCTAAGCATGTCTAATAACAACAAAAAGTTTAAAAATAGGTTATGTTAGCTACTTAGTAATTAAAGTGAAATGTTAGCCAGTTTTGAAATACCAACTTTCAAATCCTTATGAATTGTGAAGTAACACAACTCTAGCACTAACTGGATTTTACGGGGACCCTAATAAGTTTACATGTCATTTACTTAGTTAGCATTGCCTCTTACCACTTTCTCCTCAGAAGGAGACTGGGATGAAGGTTACTGGACCTGATTTCTTATGCCCCTTTCAGTGGTGATTACCTATGAGCTGCCTAGATAACGAGGACGCTCTCCCCTCAAAAAAATATCTTCAAGGATTTTTGCTAAAAAGCAACTGTAAATCTTTCGGTGCAAGGACTAGTAATATTGTAAATGAATTACCATCTAGAGCAGAAAGAACTGAACACTTTCTGGCTCCACCAATTCCCATGTCAGTTCCCACTTTCTCCTAGGAAGGGGAAAAGTAGATGACCTCAAGTCTGGAATGGGGGTGACTCCACTTGGTTTCTTGTGTCCCTTTCAGTTGGGATTATCTATGAGCCTCTAGCAGGTCAGCAGACTCAACTTTTCTTTTGCTCTTTATTTTCTGTTTTAGATTTCTCTGAGCAAGCTGATAATAAACCTTTGGGAGAAATGCTTTTCTTTTAGTTTTCTTCTTACGGCACTGGCCTGTCTTTCTTGGTTTTTTTTTCTTGGTTCTTTCACATCTCCTTGGCCTCTAAATGTTGTAGTAACTCAGGGCTTGCATTACTTTTCTATTGGTGAATAAGAGATTACCACAAATTTAGTGACTTAAAACAACACACATGTTTATTACTCAGTTTCTTTGGGTTAGAAGTTAGGGCACAGCTTAACTTATGTCTTCTACAGGACTGCAGTCAAGCTGTTACTTGGTGCTTGGGGCTTCATCTGAATGCTTGACTAGAGAAGGATTTATCTTCAGTTTTACTCAGGTTATTGGCAGATTTTATTTTCTTGAGGCTTGAAGAGTGAGGGCCTCATTAGTTATTGGCTGGAGGCTGGACCCCTTACAAGATCCCAACTAGAAACTGCCCTTAGAGGCTGCCCACAGTTCTTTGCTAGATGAGTTCCTCAACATGGCCACTTGCTTCCATAAAATTCAGCTAGTGAAAGGAAAACTCCAGCAAAATAGGTGCTGTAATATTATGTAATGTAATCATGTGATCACACAGTGTAATTCATATACTGTATTTTTTTTGTGTATAAGACTTTCCCATGTTTAATACGACCCTCACTTTTCTTAGCCAACATTAAGACATCAATATCAACTGGTTACTCCCATGTATAAGATGACCCCCAATTTTTGGTCTAACAATTTTAGACAAAAGTATCATCTTCTTTGTGTTCACCACCCACATATTGCAATACATAGATGATGTGTTATAGAATCATATACCTGGGATCTATGTAATTTTTATTAACCAATGTCACCCAAATAAATTTAACAATAAAAGGAGTATCGTCTTATACCTGGAAAAATATGGTATATCTTGCCACATACTTTATTTGTTAGAAACAAATCATAGGTTCTGCTCATACAGTAGGGAATGGGAATCATATAGGAGTAGACTACAAGGAACAGGGATGATGGAGTCACGTAAGAGTCTACCTATTCCATGGCTAGTCTTTCTGCCCTCTCCTCTGCTCACTTCCTCTTATATTTCATTTATTTAAATACTGTCAATGAGTGGACAATGCTCAGTTTTGTGTATAGAGCTTGATCTCCATTATTAAACTCCATACTAATATAGCCAACTGCTTACTTGATATTATTCCTCTTGGGTATATATATGTATATACTGGTCATATCCAAATAAAAATAATTTCCCACAATAACTTGCTTTTTCATAGTTTCCCAGTCCCATTTAACGGCAGCTTTATCTTTTCAGTTGCTCTGATGAAAAATCTTTGTGTCATCCTTGACTCTTCCTATTTTCTCATAACCAGCATCCAGTTTATCAAATCTTTTTTTTAAATTGTTCATTTCTTGGTTAGCATTCTCATCTCCATGTGGCGCTAGGACCTGATCTAAAATATAGGTCACTTGGTGGCTCCCTGGCAACCATTCCAGTCCTACTTACCTCCATTTTCTAGCAACTGACTTAAGGCCTGCTTCTAACAGGATGGACCACATGGAACCCCAATACAGCTACTCTCTGAGTTTGCTATTGATAGAACTCATGCAGCTTTGTCTTATACCAGGTTGCTTCATGTCAGATGTTGCCTTTCACCTAATATGGCTGCATTTGCTTTAAATGAACCTCTTAGTACTTATTTCATGCCGAAGTAACATAGGTAATGGTAGTTATCAGACTCCTTTTCTAACGTATGCCTGCTGCAGGATTTGCTCCTCTGTGGCCTGTATTCTTTTCATCCTACATTCTTTTTTTTCTTCTTTCTCCCCAACATCCTCACAACTGTGTTAAATTTTGTTTCTGCACAGTAGACTTCCCATCATTCACATACTTTAATCTAAAATAGTAAATAAATTTATTACCATATTTTTCCATGGATAAGGTGATACTTTTGTCTAAAATTATTAGACCAAAAATTGGGGGTCGTCTTATACATGGGAATAACTGGTTGATACTGATTTTTTAATGTTAGGTTAGAAAAGTAGGGGTTGACTTATACATGGAGGCATCTTATACATGGAAAAATATGGTATTTTCTCCAGGTGTGTTTTTACTTTATACTGTTACTCTCGTTATAGAATGTTTTTTTTTTCCTTTACTGTCAATGGGATTTAAGACATAAATATGCTTGTTGATTCGACTTAGGGCCCAAACAGTAGATAGGTTTATGCTTATTCCCTTGAATTTACACTGAAGAAGTAGCTACTTACTGTCTATACGTACTAGGTGAACCATAGTGGGAACTCTCCCTGTTTGAGCTTGGGCACATGGTGACTCATAGAGACAACTAATAGAAACAAGGGGGTGATTTCCTCTACATTGATTGTGAAAACTTTGTAAACTTCTTCTAAATCATTATAGGAAGATGGGTAGCTACATCCTCTTCCTTTCACATAGTTCATGATTCTTTCCTTTCAACTTGAAGTTATTCCTTAAAGTTTATCTAATCAGGTAAATTTGTATAAAAATATTACTGTTAATAGAGTAGCAATTGGTGATTTTTCTCTGGGTAATATAGTCCATATTAACCTTTTGTCTTTTTCTATATTCTTGAAGCCTCACACTGATTTTTTAATTATATTCTTAGGAATCTGAACTTTGAACTTTCTGTGGAGAGCATCAGAACTTCAGAGTTCCTACCAGGTAATGAGAAAATATGGAATAGGTCCACACTGCCCAGATTAGAAATTTACTGAGTGTCAATTTTAGATAACTTGGAGAATCTCCCTCCCCATCACTGCCTTTTTTTTTTTTAATCAACGACAACAACAACAATGACAACAAATGCTGTGGTAAGAAATTTTGTTAAAAATAAAATTGACAATGAAACCATTTTTTAAAGTTGTGTGTACTCTTAAGCACTCTACTTACTACTCAGTATTAACCTAACAACAGAAAGAGTAAGACAGATGCCAGTTCAAATAGACAAATGTTTCCAAAATAAGATCCTTCCTATCAGCAGAAAATGTTTTACTTAATACAAAGTATATTCTTAACAATGTTAACAGTTGGATGCAAAGGAGAATATATGTTTTGTCAGCAGACATTTTGGAGAGATAAGCACTTGTTGCACGTATTACATGCTTAGAAAAATCTTTTATTTTGGCCAGTTGAGACCACCACATATTTTTAAAGTCACCATCATTTCAGTGTGAAGAGTGTCCCCTGGTATGACTATAATAATCATATGTTTATGAGACATTTGGACATTGTTTTTAAAATCGTATTTTGCTTTTAGATGGTGATGGGCATTTTCTTTAATGCTAGTTTGACTTGGTCAATATGGTGTATAACTATCTAGAAATGTGAATTAATTTTTTTCTTGCCCTTCTATCTGTAGTCGATGGTCCACTTAAGAGTAGAATTTGAGAATGTCTGATCCTTAAACTTCTTCATTTCAAGTTAGTAACCAATGATATATTTTTTTTATTTTTTATTTTTTTTGGAGGGGGAAGGTTAATTCCCTGGCTGGGCATAGTAACCATTAATATATTGTTCAGTAAATCTGTAATTGTATACTTAGATAAAATTTTACAGGATAATCATATTCTGTGGTAGTAATAACTTTGTTAAGTGACAATTGCAGTTTCTTTTTGGTAAACTCATGGGCATTTTAATAATTGAACATAAAAATTCAGATATTATGTTTTGTTTTTAAAATATTCATGGTATGAAAAAATTAATCTAAGTTTTAAGATTTTCTTACAACCCCACTGCCCCACATATTGCCTCAAAACTTGCACATTCATCTCTAAATCATAGAGCTCTGATTTGTCCCCTTAAATTTTCATTCAAAACTGGCTGCATAGTACCTATTTTGTAACTACTATTTTTTTCTTGCATTTCATTTGTAGTCTTTTGGGAATAATTAAACCATTCTTACAGAGTGAAAGTGCACATAATATTTTAAACTACATTTCTGTAAATTTGCTGATTATGATTATATTTTCTCCTATTGTCTCTTCTCCAGACTAAATTATTTTGGTTGTTTTTCATAGGTTCTATGTTCTGAACTTGGTCATTTGCAGGGTTATAATACTGAACTGCGTATAGTAGATTATTTTTACTTCCATTTTCTTCTGTATGCTTCCTCTCTCATTTAATTCTGAAGCCTTAAGCTCAGCCCAGTATTTATATTAAGTACTGGCTTGTTGAAAGGATATCTTCTAAAATGAACACAAAAAATCAGAGCAATGAACCTACCAGTAGTATACCTGTGTTTGAATCCTTTTCTCATGTTTATTACACCGTGACCTTGGAAAGACACTGACTCTTTCAGAACCTCAGTCTCTCCTCCTGTAAAAGGGGAATGCAAATTACTACTTCACAGGATATTGTTAATTCATTCTGTACATTAATACATATTTAACACTTACTTTATGCCAGATTTGAGGCTGGGTGCCTTATAAGTATTTACTTTTCATAACAATTCTATGAACTAAGCGCTAGTGTTTTTGTGTTGATAAGGCTTAGAGAGGCTAAGAAACCTGATTAGTGCAAAAGCCAAAACTCTAATAGAGGTCTTTCTGACTTAAAGTGAGCTCATAACTAGTATACTCTGTATTTGTTTTAATCACATTTACTCATTTCTGCTAATTTGGTTTCATCATCCTTAAAGTCAAATCACCTCAACAATGCATGAACATGGAGGAAACCAGTGTTTTGAAAAAGAGTAGGTGAATCTTTTAACATATGTATAGATGTTCTTCTTGTCTGGAAACGATATTTACTTTGGGCATTTATTCTATACAGTTGTTTCAAACCAGGCAGTGCATTAAGAGATTCCTTATTAGCATGGTTGAGCATGTAATAGCCGTGTCAAAGACTATTGATTTAGTGGATCTTAGGTGCCTTTATGCATGATATAAAGGCAGGATAATAAAATGCTAATTTTTGTAACTGTTATATGCTTCTAACCACCATTTCTGTTGGTTTTTCTTTGGACTTGGGAACATAAACTATTCCTATGTGGCATACCTGTACTATTCTATTTAAGTATGTAATTATTTAGATAGCCCTGTGATGCTACATCATTTTCCTCATGGTTTAAGACTTTTTTCCTAATACTTTAGATACCGTAATTTTATTCTTTAATTGCTGCAGAGGCCACGGTAATAAGTTCCTCATTTTGTTAATAAGTCTTTTTGAAGTCTACTAAGTAACTCACCATGGAAACATGCTGTGAACAGGCCTGTTCTTTGCTTAATAAAATCTGATGTATTATATTATCTACTTGATCCTTGAAATTTGCTCTAGGAAGTAGGCTGTTTAACCATGATTCAAGAGCACATTGAATGGCACTTGGCTTAATGGCATCAGTTTTAATGGCTAAGTGACTTTTTTTTTAAATTGTCTCATGTTATTCATCAGTCAGATATATAGGCATTAATATGAACCAGTGAGTGTGTTATTATATCTTATTAAGGTAGCACATTACCTCATACACACTAAGGAAAGTCAGCTCAATCCTCATCATTTAATCAATGAATGAGTGAATAAATGAGAGTTGTCTAAGTTTTCTACCTTCACTACTGACTCACCTCTACACTTATTACCCTTGTCTGTCCACTACATACACACATGAATGTGCACACACACGTGCACACATATATATATTAAATGTGTTCTTTGATTTGTTTAATGTCTGAGAAATCAGTCCTTGTTTTTTCAAATCCTCTGATATTGTTTTGGGTTAGGCCCTCATATTTTTCACTTGAACAATTGGAATAATCCTTTAAGTGAATTTTCTCCCTCTCTAATGTCTGTAATAAATTGTCCTGAGGGGGACCACAATAATTTTTCTAAAGCATAGAACTAATACCAGCTTAAAATTATTTAGTGTCTCATTGTCCAAAATGACCCTTTGGTTCTTGACTACTTCTCTTCTAGTTTGTCTCACTACCATTATCCTCAGCCTTTGAATTCTGTGCTTTGAGCCACTGAAAAAAATTATAAATTCCAGAATGTTTTTCACTTTCTTTGCCTTCCTGTGACCTTATGCATTGATGCTCTATGCCACTAACACCTTTCTGCAGTTCATTTAGTGAGCTCTATTTTGTCCTTCTGTGACAATCTTTCCCCAAGTAAACTCACTCTCCACAAGCACATACGCAGTCTGAATTAAGAGCCTTTTTCAGTGGATCACTGCAAGACCCTATGTTTGGTTCTGTTATTGCAAAGTTTAGTTATTTAAAGTGGGAAGCTTGAAGGCAAGTATCATCTTACTCTGTGTATCATAGAGCCAGATATATAGGAAATGATTAGGAAAATTTTTTTTGTGAAGCCCATGATGAAGCTGAATGAAAAACAAAGATACTGTATTAGGATTCCTGTGAAGACCATGCCTCAATCAGACTTTAAAGCTTATAGATCAAAATGCCTGATTCCAATCAGCCATAACTGGGTAAGATGATGAAATAGCCACTGGTTGACGTCATATGCTCTCTCATTTACATTGACTTTCTTACATTTACATTCATATATTCAGTATGCCTCTGTGATAGAGACTTATTATGGTTTACTCAATATTCATTTTCCTCTGCTTACTTGCAAAGGCCTGATATTGTTGCAGGCAAAAATTAATAAAAATAAAATAAAATAAAATAAAAAAACCAAGAGGTGGGGCGGGGGGGAGAGAAAGAGAGAAGAGAGAGAGAGAAAATACAGGTACCTTATTTTCTCATCCTTCTTGTTGCAATGGGAGACAACCTATTATAATTCTGTCCAGTGAATTATAAAAAGAAATCTGATGGAATTTCTGGGAAAGTTCTGCTTTCTTGGTATAGATGTTGCCTTATTTTCCTTCTGGCCCTTTCTTTCTCATTTCTGGAATTTACACACGATAACTGGAACTGGAGCAGCCACCTTACAAGGACAGGATTATTACCTAGATTTTAGCCAGGACATCCTTGAACTTCCAAATCGATACTAGTCATTACTTCACTTGGACTTCTTATAACATGAGAAAATTTTCCTATCTGGTGTTTAACCCATTCCTATTGGGGTTTTCTGTTTCATCAACTGACTCAATTTCCTAACTGATACTTAGGTTCACAGTTAAAACGAATGCATTAGAAGTTAATGGTATAAGTTTCTCACCTCTCTATTTACATTTGTTAACTCAATAACAATGTATTTAGACATACTGTTGCCATGTACTACCCTAGACCCTAAAATGTAATCTCTGAACACCATTCTATGGAGATGGTTTACAGTCTCATGGGGGGCACAGAGACATACAAATAATCACAATATAAATGCAAGATGGAATATAGAATATGGTAAGCACCATAGTAGTATATGTAGAAAAACCTGAGGGTAAGCAGAAGAGGATATCTACAATTTGATCAAGGTTTCCTAAAATATTTAAAATTTTGAAATCAGAGAAATGAATCTCTTGATTCAGGCAATTTGCACAATACTTAATTCTTGTGCTTTTTCAGTGACACACTGTAAGTGGTCACTCACTTTTATGTGTCAGCTTGCTGCCTCTTACTAATAATTAAAATGAACAGTCTAGGAGACCAGAGATAAGATCCACACTTTGAACTGCTGACAGGCTATCTTTGGAAAGACAAATTGGTGAAAAGCAACCTATAGAGAAAGAGGGGCAAGAAATGATACAGGAGGTTGGTTGCCAAGAATTCTATTGATACACAGACTGAACAGTAAGCTCAGAGCTGCAACAAGGAAGGCAGTAAACAAAAAACTACAAAGCTCAGTGGTTGAAAGTCCAGAGTTAGTGTAGAGAGACCTCAAAACATCAGGCAGCTGACAGGCTGGAACAAATCGACGATGGGAGAGGGCTTGGGAACAAGCCTCCTCAAGAGAGCACAAAAATAGGCTGCTCTACTCTGGGACTTCCCACAATGTCTGTGAGGAAAGCCAGGAGCAGATTATAATAAGGACACTATTTATAAAATCATGGAGACTCAAAGGAGTTAATGAGAAAATGGCCTCAAAAAAAAAAAAAAACCATACAAATTACGATCAGTTAATGTTTTAAAAAGCCACTAAATGCTCAAAAATATATATATATAATTCAAAAGGAGGGTCCAGGGACCTTGGTGTTGATTTCAGTGCTTGATCTTGTGATTTTTGGGGGCCCAGATTGTAGAATAACATTTCTGGAATTAGCCAAATGTCATTCAGAACTCTCAGGACCTGGGATAAGTTACAGAAGGAAATTTGAACACATTACCATTTCTTCTATCTGTGACACAAAGGGCTTTCCCAGATGAATGAAAGGAAAGCTGCCAATGATCGAGATTTGAATAATAATGACCCACCGTGTCCGGTATACCACACGCTTGAGAGAAATCATGACTACTGATAAAGCATCAAGACACACAGGTGCCATCACAAAGTACTCCCTACTTTTACTCTATCCAGGAATATTGGACCAAGTTACGCTCTGATGCATGACCACCAGGGTCTGGTAGAGAATTGTAGATACACTTCTATGGAACAAACACAGTCTTCCTGAAAAAAGGGAGAACTAACATGTAAAAGGTATTTTGGCTTCTATGACCGTATTCCATCTGACTCTTCATTTAATAAAGAATGTTAATACCTCATCTAATTAAACTTGACTGAGAGTGATTTTTCTGAAATATATATTATAATGTTTGCATTTTAGTACACATAAAGTATTAAAATGTATACTAATGCATAATATATTATAAATGATTTCCACGTTAAGATATATAGAGAGTTCATTCATGATTGCTTTTTTGCAGGATGTCAAATGCCGTAGAATAAGGATATCACCTAAATACCTTTTAACTTTTCTTCATAATTTCATGCTGAGCTAGAATGTAAATTTACCTAAATTTTTCTTGAAACTATTTTGCTTATACTTGGCAGGCTGTTTTTATTCATCTGTGAAGCAGCAATGTACTTTCAAAGAGATACTGTTTTCTGGATTTACTTTCTAGGCATCTAGGATTCGGTTAATATCCATATTTACCTTATCCATGTATTCTTTACAGTATTTCAACCTCAGTCTTTCAGAATGGGGTGTTCTGATCTTTTATATCTTTCTTAATTTATAAATATTTTCTATGATTTATTATTACTGTTCTTCTCCATACATTACCTTGTTCTTCGGCATTTTTGAAATGTGATAACAAACAGCACAAGGCAGTGTAGGATCAAATAAAACAAAATGTTACAAAAAAAAAAAACCCTTATTGGATATTTAATTGTCATTACTTTTCTAAGAGCACTGTTTCATCTTGATTATGAATACTATTACCAAAATCATACATTCTTGATTTTTATACACAAATGTATAATTATAATGAGCCATTAGTATTTGTTGAATATGACTTGAAGATTATATTAGATTTTCAAAAAGGTTAGGGACAGAATAATCAAGATTTAATTATGAATTTGCAAAGGAGTTTGATTTAAAGAGGTTGTCTTTTAACTTTCCAATATCCCCATAAGTTTATTTATTTAGAAAGAAATCTTTTTTTAAGGGAGTTCCCTGATGGTGTAGTGGCTTAAGGCTTAGGCGCTGGCGCTGTCAGCGCTGCGGCCTCGGTTCGATTCCCAGTCAGGGAGCTACCCACATACCAAAAAGCAAAAAACAAAAACAAAAACAAAAAAAAGAAATCTCCATTTTTTGACAATAGTATAGAGAAGCCAAGTTAATTAATTTATATCTGTACTTGTACGTTTGGACTGGATCTCATTTTTATGTTGCACAGGCCTCCACCTGGTGAATCGGATGCATATAGTGTATTAGAACATTTAAGCACAGTCAATTAAATTGTGCAGAGTAACCATCATTATAATGAAATGGTTCTTAGAAATGTGTTTAAGGTTACACTGTTGACTTCAATTTAAATATAATTACAAAGCATATGTTATGTTTGTGTTCCCCCAAAATTGATACATTGAAATTTTGACCTCTAATGTGATAGAGGTTGGGCTTTTGAGAGGTTGATAAAGCTTAGATAAGGTCATGAGGGTGGAGGCCCCATAATGGAATTAGTATTAGTAGTGTAAGAATTATAATATAATTAGTATAAGAAGAAGACAAGATGAGAGCTCTATGTAAGGACACAGTGAGATAGGAAACACTGCAAAACAGGAAGAAAGATCTAAACAGGAATCAAATCTAGCATTTTGATCTCAGGTTTTAGAGTGTCTAGAACTGTGAAAAATAAATTCTGTTATTTAAGCAACCCAGTTTATCATATTTTATTATAGTAGCCTTAGGAGATTAATGCAGTATGAATTGGGAGCCAGGGACAGTTTGAAAATTTTCGAATCTTTTTCTAATTAATATTGATTACTAAACTCAGAACTGCCTTCAAATATCACTAAAGAATGGTAACCAAATGATCAATAGTGGGCATTACTGAGAGGATCATCTTTTAGAATGTTTGGAAATATAGTGCAGATATTTTCTATAACTGAGTTGTAATATTGAAAACTTGGTTAAAGAAAATGCCTAGAGAACAGTATTCTAATTAACTGGATCTTTGACAAAAATTGAGATGAATTTTCTTTGTGAGTTGGTCACTGTTGAATATCTTCAACTAATGCTATCCTTATTTTTCTCTTCCTTAGTATCAGTCATAACTGAATAATTTTTTTGTATTCGAAAGCTTCTACTCTGAAGTGGATATCTCGTTCTATAGTAATGTAAAAGAATAAACATGAAAAAAAGTATAGGGATTTTTTTCTTTTGGTTGGTTCCACGAGCGAGGATCGAACCCTGTCGGCAGTGGTGAGAGCGCCGAAACCTAGCCTGTAGGGAATTATTTGCAAGGGAATTCTCTAATATCACTTTTTGCATGTGTGTCATTTGCCACTTTATGTCACTAATGGAATACAGAAAATTCTAGATAACTAAAGTTTACAATTAATATTTTATTGAAAAAAGTGTTAAAAGTATTTTTCAATAGGTGAATTTATAATGAAGAGATTGACACTTTCATCATAGTAGTTATTAGTCTGAAGAAAGTATGTAAAATAGAATTAAGGAGATTGACATAGTCTAAAATAAAGGTGTGTCTATGTATCTCCAAACAATTATTGTATTTTTCCTGATTTTGAAAGCAATCTGATTTTATCATAGGATATTTACAAACTAGAGGAACATTTGGTTTGCAAATTTTGCTGTAATAAACAATATTGCAGCAGATAGCCCTGTGCATACAGTTGTGTCTGTGTACTGGTAAAAATTATGTGCATTTGTTATTTTAATACATACTTCCAATTTTTTCTTTAAGTTAGACTGTCATACACATTCCCACTAGCAATATGTGAGAAAACCCATTTACTTATACCATTCTCATCAACAGAGTGTATTTTGAAATTTTTGAGTCTTTACCAATCTATTAGGGGAAAAAAGATGTTCTTAATATACTTTTGAGTTTCATTTCCCTTAAAATGATTTAAACTTTTTATTTTCATGTTTGAGAATCATTTATATTTTCATTTTGATGAATGTTTGTTTATAAAGTTGCCCATTTTTCTTTTGATGGATTATTTTCAAAAAATTTGGAGACTTGTACATTGCCATTATTTTTCTTAATTTGCTTGTTTTTTTTTTTTTCTTTTATTGCTTCTAATTCAGAATGATTCAACATTAGAAACATATTTTTGGTTCACAAAAATATACTTTGAAGTTTATAAAGGAATGTTCTACAGTAGTAAATAAACTGATTTGTTATGTCATTGAAGGTATTAAGTGATATACATAAAATATCGAGGTGTCATTTTTTTACTATATTTTTGATTGTCCTTTTTTAAGAGGAACATTTTGTAAAGTTTCTTAAAAAAACAGCAATCCTGAGACATTTTTCTTATAGCTATCAAAGTGAAGCCTGTATTCAAGTTCTAGAGAACAATAAAGGATAGCACAAAACCAAATTAAAAAGCAAATTATTGTCTTAGGAATACCATGTTATTATTCTGATACAAAAACTGGGTAAATTTTTATGAACATAGTGTAATTTTATTATTGTTTGTCTTTTAAATTAGTGTTTTATAACTGTGTAATTATTAATCTTTTTCACTTTGAAGTTAAAAATACCTTTAAGACTTTAACATTTGATATCTATTGCCAAATTTACCTTAATAACCTTTGATATTATCCCTTACAGAATTTTGCTATTGCTTTTTTTTTAAATGAAGTTACTTGTTTCAAAAATCTATTTTTAGTGAATGGAATCACTTCTAGGTGAGATTATTTTTAAAACTTCATAGTTTCTTTTAATAATTTTATGCACATTCATTTTATATACTTAAATCTTTGATTTATTGATAATTTATGCTGTTGGACTGGTGTGGCAAAGTCATAATCAAGATGAAAAAGAGAAGAGTTGGGATAATAATTAGAGTAAAATACTTGTGAAACAAAGATGGATCAAAGCAATCAAATTGGCAGTCATGCTGTCCTAGCATATTTTATTGAAAAATTCATGTTTTTTATATGAATTTACAATGTTATTTTAATTATATACACAACTTCCAAATGAGTTATTTTTAGGTTTATGCTATTGACATTATATATTCATGCTTAACATTACCTTGATTTAGTTATTGTACCTGAAAATGCTTTAATCTTTTAGAAGAGCATTTTCATATTTTTTCTTGTTTTTTAAAGTGAATGCAGTTTTTTTTTTGTGCTTGTTTGTTTTACTACTGAACTCTAGAATCAGCCTGTCTAGCTCTCCAAAGCAAAACAAAACCTGCTGACATTTTAAAATTGGAATCCTATTACATTATAGTTTGACTTAGGAAGTATTTTCATCTTTATTATGTTGATATTGAGTGTTCCCAACCAAGGATATGTATACTTTTCCATATTTTTGTTTTATTTTTTATGCAGTTACTAAATTTTACTTTTTTTGTTGTTTGTTAAATTTATTGTGGTGACATTGGTTAGTACTAATTACATAGGTTCCAGGTGTACAATTCTACAGTGCATTGTCTGTGTGTTGGATCATGTGTTCACCACCCAGTCAGTTCTCTTCCCACCACTGTATATTTGATTCCCTCTCCCTCTTCTCCCACCCCCTCCCTACTTACCTTCAGGTAACCACAAAACTATTGACTGTGAGTATGAGCTTTTGTTTCTTTCTTGCCTTCAATTTTATATTCCACATGTGAGTGAAATAATACGGTTCTTAGTTTTTTCTGTCCGACTTAATTTTGCATAGCATGATGATCTCAAGGTGTATCCATTTTGTCACAAATGACAATATTTCATCTTTACTTGAAGCTGAGTAATATTCCATTGTGTATATGTACCACAGCTTCTTTATCCAGTCATTTACGAAAGAGGTCTTTGGCCACTGTCAATTACTTGGCCACTGTGAATAGTGCTGCAATGAACATTGAGGTACATAAATCTTTCTGGACTAAGGTTTTCAAATTTTGGGGGTAGATGCGCAGAAGAGGAATTACTGGGTCATGTGTTAATTCAATTCCCAAATTTTTGAGGAACTACCACACTGTCCTCCGTATTCGGTTGTACCAATTTGCATCTTCACCAGCAGTGTATGAGAGAGTTCCTTTTCCTCCGCAGCCTCTCCAGCACTTGTTATGCCTGTCTTGTTGATAATAACCTTTCTAACAGGAACAAAGTGACATCTCAATGTGGTTTTGATTTGCATTTCCCTAATAGCAAATGAAGTCGAGCATTTTTTCGTATATCTGTAGGCTCTTTGTCTTCATAGGAGAAGTGTCTGTTTAGGTCCTCTGCCCATTTTTCTAATTGGATTGTTTGTTTTTTTGGTTATTGAGTAGTATGACTTTACATATTTTAGATATTAGCCCCTTATCAGAGGTGTTTTTTGCAAATATTTTCTCCCGTTCAGTTGGCTTTCTCTTTGCTTTGTTGATATATTCTTTTGCTGTTGCAGAAGCTTTTTAGTTTGATATAATCCCATTTATTTATTTTTGCTTTTACTTCTCTTCCCTTTGGTCAGGTTCATGAAGTCCTCTCTGAACCCAAAGTCTGTAAGTTTAGTACTGATTATTTCTTCTGTATAGTTTATTGTTTTGGGTCTCTTGTGGAGGACTTTAATCCATTCTGAGTTAATTTTGGTATATGGTGACAGTTTGCAGTTCAGATTCATTCTTTTGCATGTGGTTTTCCGATTTTTCCAGCACCATTTACTGAAGAGGGTTTCTTTTCCCCACTGTATATTTTTCACTCCTTTGTTAAATATTATTTGTTAATGTATGTGTGGATTTATTTCTGAGTTTTCAGTTATGTTTCATTGGTCAGTGTATCTGTTTTTCTGCCAATACCAAGCTGTTTTGATTGTTAACACTTTAGGGACAGATTTAAATCGGGAAGTGTGATGCCTCCAGCCTCATTCTTGTAATGTAGGATTGCTTTGGCTATTCAGGGTATTTTGTGGCACCATATGACTCTGATGAATTTTTTATTTATTTCTTGAAAGAATGTCTGTGGGATTTTGATGGGAATTGCATTAAATCAGTATATCCCTTTGGTAATATGGCCATTTTAACTATTTTGAGTCTTCCAGTCCACGAACATGGTATATCTTTCCATTTCTTTGTGTCCTCTTCAATTTCTTTTAATAGTCTTTTATAGTTTTCATTGTATAAGTCCTTCACATTCTTTGTTAAGTTTATTCATAGGTATTTTATTCTTTTTATTGTGATCATAAAATGTTGAATTTTCTCATTTCTTTTTCTGAAGTTTTGTTGTTAGTATATAGAAATGCAATTGATTTTTGTACATTGTTCTTCAACTTTACTGCATTCTTTTATTTCTAATATTAATGGTTTTCTGGTGGGGTCTTTAGAATCTTCTATATAAAAGATCATATCAAAAAGTGACAGTTTTAACTTCTTTTCTCCCAATTTGGATACCTTTTGTGTCTTTCTCTTGCCTGATTGCTCTTGCTAGTACTTCCAGTACTATATTGAATAGCAGTGGCGATAGGGGTCATCCCTGTCTTGTTTCTGATTTTAGGGGAATGATATTGGCTGAGGGTTTGTTACATATGGCCTATATTATGTTGAAGTACTTTCCTTCTATACTCAATTCAGTGTTTTGATCAAAAATGCATATTATATCCTGTCAAATGCTTTTTGGCTCTATTGATATAATTATATGGTTTATCTTTTATTTTGTTTATATGGTGTATCACATTGATTTGCATATGTTGAACCATCCTTGTGCCCCTGGATTGAATCCCACTCGATCGTGGTATATGATTTTTTTTTTTTTTTTTTTTAATGTGGGTAGTTTCCTGGCTGGGAATCGAACCCAGTCTGCAGCGTTAACACTGCCAAAGCCTAGCCACTACACCACCAGGGAACTTCCCCCATCTTTTTTTTTTTTGTAATCTTTTTAATGCACTGTTGTATTCTATACGATAATATTTTCTTTAGGATGTTTTCATCAGTGTTCATCAGAGATATTAGTTTACAGTTTCCTTTTACTTTTTATTTTTGTTATCCTTACCAGACTTTGGTATTAGGATAATGTTAGCCTTGTAGAAAGAGTTGGGAAGTATTGCCTCATTTTCAGTTTCTTGGAAGAGTCTGAGAAGGATAGTCATTAATTCTTCTTTGTATGCTTGATGAAAGTCATTGATGAGACCATTGGGTCCTGGGCTTTTGCCTTTGGGGACATTTTGTATGATTGTTACAATCTCTTTACTGTTGATTGGTCTATTTAGATTGTCCAGTTCTTGCATTAGTCTAATGAAACTTGTCCATTTCTTCTAGGTTGTTAAATTTGGTGGCATAAAGCACCTCATAATATTTTCTTATGATCTTTAGTATTTCTGTGGTATCAGTAATAATTTCTCCCCTTTTATTTCTTATGTTGATTATTTGTGTCTCTTCTTTTTGTCCTTTGTTGAGCCTAGTTAGGAGTTTGTCAATTTTATTGATTGTTTTCAAAGAACCAGCTGTTAGTTGCATTAATTTTTTCCTATTGATTTTCTGTTCTCTATTTCATTTAGTTCTGCTGTACTTTTTATTTCCTTCCTTTTTCTGGCTTTGGGTTTTTGTTTTTTTTTGTTGTTGTTCTTTTTCTAGTTCTTTAAGATGGGATGTTAGGATGTTTACTTGTGATTTTTCTTGTTTCTTGAGATAGGCCTGTAATGATATATATTTTTCTCTTATTACGTCTTTTACTGTGTCCCAATAATTATGATACATTGTATTTTCATTGTCATTATTTTCTATGTTTTTTAAATCTCTTCTTACTATCTTCTTTGATCCAGTTTTTAAATAACATTGTTTAATCTGCGCATATATGTAATTTTTTTCTGCTTTTTGCAGTTGATATCCAGTTTCAAAGTTTTGTGGTCTGAGAATACACTGGTATGATTTCAATCTTCTTGAAATTGCTGATGCTAGTTTTATGTCCCAGCATATGGTCTGTCTTGAGAATGTTCCATGTGCACTGGAAAAGAATGTATAGACTTGCGTTGTTGGATGGAGTGTCCTATAAATGTCAATTATGTCCAATTGCTGTAATGTATCATTTAAAGCTTTTATTTCCTTATTTATTTTCTGTTTGGATGAACTGTCCATGGCTTTCAAGGGGATATTTAGGTCCCCTACTATAGTTATGCTATAGTTATGTGAGTTTCTCCTTTCAGATCTGTTAGTAGTTGCTTTGTAAATTTTGGTGCTTCCTGAGTGGGGACTTAGATATTAATTAGTGTCAAGTCTTCTTTTTGATGTATTGTCACTTTTATCCATCTTTGTCTCTTTTACCTTTTTTATCCTGAAGTCTGTTTCATCAGATATCAGTATAGCAACTTCTGCTTTTCTCTTGATACCATTTACCTGGAGTATTGAATTCCACCCTTTCACTTTGATTCTGTTGCAGCTGGGGCTCTATCCTCACCCGGGGTAGTTTAGCAGTCTTTTGTTCAGCGTCTAATCCTCCCAGGGTGCAGCTCTCCAAATGGGGCCCCAGAACCCTACTGCTCAGTGTGGGTTTTAACTCACCCACAGTCTCACACAGCTTCAGCTGCCCATGTCTCTGCTCTTGTCAGCTCACTGTCTTTAGCCCTCCTGGGATCATGCTGCACTTCGCCCTGTGTGCCCTGGCCACCACCTCACTACTTTGTCAGTCCCAAGTCATGTTCCACAGTTGCGTCTCCTCTCTGCTCCCTTCACTCCTTACCTGTTCCTCCCCACTTTCTCTGACCTTCAGGTGTTTTTCTTGCGATGTGCGGATTTCTCAGCTGAGGCTGTGCCACTCAGGGTTTCCCATGTTTGATCCTGGTTGTTCAATTGTATTTTCCAAAAGAGGTTTCAAGTGTCTCCTGTCACACTGCCATCCAAGTTCTCCTCCATTTATTTTGCTTTTTATCTTTCAGTCATTTTAATTTTTCCCCATATTCTTTGTGAGGATTTTGTTTTTGTTCATTTGATTGCTTTTTCTAGATTTTTAATGTACAACTCCAGTTATTCTTCCAACTCTTTCCTTCTTCACCTTTTCTCTGACCTTGCTTATCAGGCCTACATTTCAGTTACATATTTATACTCTTCTTTAGAACAGGATTTTTATCTTCAAAATTAAGATGTTTTCATGGCATTCCAATTTGTCAAACAAACAACATTCCCTGTAACCCACCATATATCTTTAATATTTAATATTTTTGTGCACACTCTTCTGTTTTTTCTTATATTGCTGTTATCTACAAAGATTAAATCTGTGAGGAACTGAAGTTTTTCACAATTTACTTATTCTTTCATCTGTTTTCATATGGGTTCTCCTCTCAACACTATTAAATTCACATGATTATAAAGTGATGCAATGGCCTCATAACCATCAATTTTCAGTTTTTCTCTGTTCTACTTTGCCCCACTCTTCTTGAGTTGATATAGTTTATATTGCCTCTTTTTTCTTTAAATCTTTCCATTATGTTTAGTGACAAAACAGAATTTCTGAGTCTTCTTCTGAATCTTAGTTCAAAAGTTTATGATCTCTAGGAATCTGCATTTTGACTCAATTCTTTCTATACTTTCTATTTTGAAATGTCACCTTCAAATTTGAATTGTAGTATGGACTGTAAATGTATTTTCTTTTTATGATTTTCCTAATAACATTTTCTTCTCTCTAGTTGACTTTATTGTAAGAATACAGTATATCACACACACACACACACACACACACACACACACACAAACAAACACAAAAAATTTTGAATTGTACTCTAATTTAAGAATATGCCTCCCATTGCCCAGAGAAACAGTGAAAGCCATATGTTAAAGATGGTGGAAACTTTTCAGCCAAGGTTCCAAAATTTCTGTGAAGCAGACTCTCTTTCTCCTCTATCCTACATCCTTACTAGGCTTTTTTTGAGCAAAAATAAGCATTTATTGTGTTTACCTACTTAGATGCCAAGGTAGGTATGTATATTTGTATGTATGTATTGTTGCAGCTTCTAACATTACCTTAAACAGTACAATTACTTGCCCTTTGAACACTTCTCTTTAAAGGAGGTATCTTAAACACTTTGAACTCATTATGTTCAGAATACATTTACTTATCTTCTGTTAAACCTGATTTATGGAAAGGAAAAGTTCCTGTTTTCCTCCCCACTACTGTTCTGGGAATCGAATGTGTGGTTTTTCCCCCCACACTAACCTGTTCTCCAACATTAGCTCAGAATTGATACTAACCACAGTTAGCATAGACCCTGTAGGCTAAGCATTCAGTTCTACAAGATTTCTCCTCACTTCAGAAGCCAGTTGTAAGTAGTAGATCCCCAGGTTACCCACACTGCTGTTTGATTTGGTTACTAATCAGAGGTTTCTGTAACATACTTCTCGTGTTTGCTAGAGTGGTTGGCAGAATCCAGGAAAACAATTTACTCACTGTTTCCAATCTATTATAAAGGATATTTTAAAGAATACAAATGAATAGACGAGGAGTTACACAGAGCGAGATTTGGAAGGGTTCCAAGGTAAGGAGCTTCTGTCTATGGAGTTGGGGTGTGCCACCCTCCCGGCATGCAGATGTGTTCAAAACGTGGAAATGCTCTCAAGCCTTTACTTTCAGGATTTTTATGGAGGCTTCACATTTGCATGGTTGACTATTAGCTCAATTTCAGCCTGTCTCCCTTTACTGGAGAATGGGGGATGAACCTTCCTCCTTCTTCCATCTGGCAACCAAGGTGAGTCTTGGAAGTATGTCACACATCATGAAAAATAAATGTATTCTCTTTAAAGGAGAAGAAGTAGTGATGAAATGATCCTTTGATGTTCCCCAAGGAATGCTATGTCCACTTGGATATGCAGAAAGACAGTAATTCAAAGCACATGCTTAGAATACTACTGACGTCCTCAAAGTTTGGGCTATCACTTGAGATAGGAGTAACAGTTCAAATATAAGATACAGGAATACATTACACAGGTCTTCAGAAGCATGAACACATACAAACCCATTTTTCCATTATGTGAAGAGAATTAATAATACTTTTCTGATGTCAATCTATGGCAGATCTCTCTCTCTCTGCTTTTTTCATAATTCTTTTATTTGATTTTTTATTTCCACTGGTATTCCTCTCCACACATACTCATATTAGATTTTGAGTTAAATGTATCTTTGAAAATTATATAGTAATACTTTGTATGTGAATGTGTTCATGTGATTTTTAGTTTACATGAGTCACATTGAAATATTCTGTTTAAAATGTTTTCTAAATACTCTTTTTTCTTATGATTTATTAATTTCTACTCTGTGTGTCCAATTTTATTCTTCCCACTATTGCCTTGACTTCCATCCCGTTGCACATAGCACATTTTACTCGTTTTAGCACCTATGATTGACACTTATTACCAGAAGAGGATTTTGTAGGTGACATGCACATACAATTTCAATAATTACTTCCTGATTGCTTTGCAGAATGGCTAAACCATTTTACAGGCCTAGAAGCAAAGGCAGCTTAATTTGACCTTTATACTTTCTAACATTTGATACTATCTAACTTCCTGATTTTTCTGAATTTGAAAACTAGTCATTTGAAATTTGTGTTACCTTAATAATGAATATGGGGATGTTTTTCATATACACAGACTTTATTTATTTATTTATTTATTTAGTTTTTTGTCTTTTCTGTGAGTTCAGGAGTTCCTTGTATATTCTGGATTAAAACTTGGTTAGTTTTAGACATTGCAAATATTGTCCTAGTCTTTAATCTTATTTTAAACTTGGCTTATAGTATTCCTTATTAAACAAAAATTTATCTTTATGTAATATTTTGTCAAATTTATTAATTTTTGCTTTATGTCTTAATCACAATTAATAAGGTATATATACAGTAAAATGCATCCTTGATGACTTTTGACAGAGATGTATGTGTGCTCACCACTACACTCAAGATATAGGAAATTTCCTTCAATCCAAAAATTTTCTTTGTGACCCTTTGCAGTCAATTTCTGCCTTTGGATCCCAGCCTAGACAACCAACGATTTGCTATCTGTCACTTTAGTTTTTCTTCTAAAATCTTATATAAGTGAATTATTTAGTGTGTACAATTTATTTTGCTTCTTTTAGTCAGCATAATGTTTTGAAAGAAATTAATAGAATAAAATGTGTGTATATATATATATATATATATATATTTATATCTATGTATACAATATTTGCATACACATATACATTCACGCACATACAAGGCCAGATAATTAATTTCACAAACTCATTCTAGAAAAAATGCTACATACCTCATTGCTGAATATCACTACTGTCATCTTTGAAGTAATCCCCTTGGGAAGCTATGCATTGGTATCAGAGCCTAGTTCACCCGTTAAAGCAGTTTTTCTTAAAAAATTGGAAATGCCATTTATTTTTTAATTGTTAGATTTGTTAGAGTATAATTTGTTAGCAAGAATTACATAGGTTCCAGATGTATAATTCTACCGTGCATTGTCAACTTCTTCTATAATAAGTTCACCACCTAGTGTGAGTTTTCTTTCCATCACCATATATTTAGCTTCCCCTCCCTCCTCTCCCACCCCTTCCCCATTCTCCCATCCCCACCCCACTTGTCGTCATATAAACATTAAACTTTTGATTGTGTCCATGGGTTTTTTTGTTTGTTTGTTCACTTTTTTTCTTTGCTGCTTTCAGTTTTATATACCGCATATGAGTAAAGTCATACAGTTCTTTGTTTTTTCTGTCTGGCTTATTTCGCTAAGCACGATAATCTCCAGGTCCATCCATTTTGTTGCAAATGGCAGTATTTCATCTTTTCTTATAGCTGAGTAATATTCCATTGTGTATAGGTACCACAGCTTCTTTATCCAGTCATCTGCTGCAGGGCACTTTGGTTGTTTCCATGTTTTGGCCACTGTGAACAGCGCTGCGATGAAGAATGTGGTCCTGGGAGTTTTCTGGTGGTGCAGTGGCTTAAGGCTCCAGTGCTATCAGTGCTGCGGCCTGGGTTCGACTCCCATCTAGAGATCTACCCACATACAAAAAAAAAAAAAAAAAAAAAAAAAAA